>JAALXI010000467.1:0-47436 GCA_012977755.1 Fusarium nurragi | reverse complement strand
GGGTGTGTGGAAGGGGCAGAAGTGTAAAAGAGACAGACATACGATGGTGTAGAATTTCTTGGAATCTAAAGAACAGGAGGGAGATACGAGAAACTATTCTCATTTCCGAAGATGGCGGCGTGCGAATGACCACGGCCTCGGGTTTATTTGAAGGTGTTGCTTTGATGGAAAGATAAGCACTTCTTCGAATCTGACTTCTTGGTGTCGGGATGGCACTTACATGGCTGTCCAGTCTGCAACGCCGTGTATCTGCTTAATTCTTTCCTCCTCTTCTTTTCCAGTATGACCTTGCCGTTCATCTGGAGCTCCGTCAATTTTCCATCTGCTTCGCGCTTCGCGACCAAAGCTTTTGCGTGCTGCCATTCCTCTTTGGTCGAGTTCTTTCGCAGTTTCCAGTTGACTGTCACTTTACGAATGTACTGAGGCTTTCTTGCACAACTCACTGTCGGTCTGTGGTCGAATGCGAACAGGGTAAAGAGGATTTTGGACTCACGATGCATGGAAGCCTCGTCCACTCAGATGTTGCATGACCTCGTCAAGTGACTTGTCTTGCTCGACATAAAGATGGGTTATGAGAGCCCTATGAGCCTCCCACAAGGCCGCTGGGATTCTGGGCGCTTGGGGCATGACTGGAGGTTTGATCGGGTATATGATGGTGGCCTTTGTGTGAGGCTTGTAGTTGATGGATAATCCATAAAGTTTCGAGGGAACACGGGCTTTAAGTAGCCGAGTGTTGGGCTTCAGCTGCCATTTGGCGCCGATCCAAAATTCGTGTTTGCCTTATGTTCAGGGAGGTGTGGTGCGCCAAACGAGGCAGCCATGCAGGCAGGAGCTTCCGCGATGAGGCTGAGCTTACGAGTCGTTGACTGGCGGCCAAAATTCGTGTTTTCCATAATTATATATGCATCTTCGCTCTCACAATCTAGAGACCATGCTTCCTTCACCCATTCTTGCCCCCATACTCTGGAAGTAACCATCCTCCGCCTTTTCATTCTTCGTATTTGTTGACATTTTGCATTCTGATTGCCGAATATCTTGGCATGCGTATATCGCAGGAGGCTATAATCGCTGTTGTTGGCATTCTTGTCAACTTGCCCACCTTCTGCCTAGCTTTCTGGCACTGCTATCGCCAGAGGAGGGCTGCTAGCTCGGGCCGACTATTAGGTATTTTACATTTCGTTTCTTCGTGTCAGGCTCTATAACGTCGAGCAAGTTCTCAGCATCAAGGTACTGATATGTTGGTACAGATGAAGGCATCACCCGTCAATCTGTACCACTCGAAGATAGGCAGCATACACTCGATACCCGATATGCACTCATGTTCCCTTGTACTATACCTCTTATACCTATTGCTCCACATCCACAAGACCGACAACAACAGTGACAAATGGATGCTCGCATGCCACAATCTACGGTGGAAAGATGTACTTCTCAGTTAAGATCTTCACTCCATTCTTGTTACTCTTCGAGGAATGGCCATACAGGCAGTAGAAATTTAGATCGGTGGTTGGTATCAAAATGATCGACATCAAAGTGAGGATCCTGACAAGATTTGCACTTACACGATATCCCTGTCATTCAATTCAACGGAGCTAAGTGGCCAATTTGTCATTCAAGCTTCTTCGGGAACCAATCGCCAACCAACGCAGATCCCATCAGCCGATAGCATGGGATAGTAAGCTTGGCGAGGCTGTATGTGAGAACCGAGCGTTTGCATCATAAACAGCCTGCTTAGAGACATCAACATTAGACATGGGTATCAATACCAATCACTCTCAAGGTTCGCGCCTAAGGAAAATGACCTGGCATAAAAATTGCTTTATTTCTACCAACACTAATGCTTCATCATACTGCAACTGCTAGCATTGCTTTACCTCACACTTTATCTTTTACTCTTCATGCATCAATTTCCATGGGGGCGCACCCGACTGAATCTTGCATATTGCTCCCGCCCATTCACTAAACCATCCGGGTCTGCAATTTGCTGTTCTCCTCTCTCAGTGTCCTCAACTGCTTCTCGAATTCCTTGTTGACCCACTCCCAGTACCCTGTCCAGGTGCTGGCGGCACCAGCATTACTAGTAGCCGCTCCAGCATTGCCTGTTGTGGCCTTCATCTTCTCGCCCAGAAGCAAAGTGACTCTTAGAATGCTCTTGTTGGCTTCTTCTTGCTTCTCAAGGTCCTGCTTCACGGCGTTATCCTTCAGCTTGACCGAGAGAACAGAGCGATAGGCCTCGGCGATTGAGTTTAGACGACGAGTTGTCTCGTCAGGGTCAATCGCGATCAACTTGGTCACCATAAGGTTACAGAGCTGGCGAATATCATTGTCGTCCTTGAGACCCGCCACAACACGATCGTAAAAGTCGATGTTGTTGATGCGACTGAAAGCAGTCTCCATCAGAGCATACAACGTCTCGTACGCGCTCTGGTTCAAGTCAGTCAATGTTCGGTAGTGGCTTCACAATTAACGTACCTTTCGGACCTCAAGGCCATCATCCACGGTATGCTTGAACGGTCCCATCATAACTTCTCTGATAAGCTCCTTCTTGATAACCGACTCTTGCAGAACGAATGGCATCAGCTCGCCCAAGTGCGGGTGGATCAAGTCAGGCTTCGTTCGGGCAGCTGTAGTGAGTGTGGTCATTGCCAATCGGCGAATGTCCATATCGGCGTCTTGAAGCATAGTCAACAGCATTTGAATGAGAACATCTCGCAGCATGCCATCCAAAACCTCGTCGCTTTCAGGGAGCGTGTAACGGACAGCTTGGACAGCCATGCCTCGGATGCCAAGAGACTCATCCTTCAGAAGGGCCTAAGAACAGTTAGTCGGTGGGTTTCCAAAGTGATGTTGTGTATACTAACCTGCAGACGAGGGATAAAGACGTTGGGGTCAAGAGTAACAAGGCGTCCCACACATTCAGCGCAGACGACCTTGTTGTCGGCATTGTCCGAGGCCTTGAGAAGTTCGTCCCAGATGGTGGTGGCGTACTTTCGCAAGTCAGTAGACTGTGCCGAGATTGACTGAAGGATTTCCTTGATGGATTGGATGAGCAAGTACTGGGTGTTGCCGCCCTTTTGCATGTTTTTCAGAATGATGGGCAGGAATTCAGGAACATTACCCGAACCTGCCTGGCCGAGAGCAACAGCAGCAGATAGTGACACCTTGTCCGGCTCATCGTGGAACTGGTCCAAGAAAAGGTCAGGCTTGAGAGTCGAGTTGGTTCCGAGTCTCTTTCCGGCTTCACCCAGAACAGCCAGAGCAAGACTAACTCGAGCTTCATCATTGCTCTTAGCACTTGTGTACAGCTCCGTGACGAAACTGTCCAGCTGAACACCCACTGACTCTCCTCCGGTGACAAGCAGAGTGCCGATCACTTTACCAACAACTGGGGGATCACCCGCGACACTAACGTCCTTGAGGAGTCCCTGCATAAGTCCTTGACCAGCCCCATGCTCACCAATACTACTAACAAGATCGAGCAACGGTTCAAGAACCATACCTGCGTAATGTTGCTTGAGCAACTCCGAAAACGCAGAAATCAAATCCTTGGTGACCACCAGCTCCGGGTGCTCTGGGACCAATCTGGCGAGGATCACCAAAGTTGGTCCAAGGAGATGTGTGTCACCAGTTGTAATGATAGGCATCAAATCCGCCACGATCCCTTGAATGGTGTCCGGTTCCAGCTGGCCCTTAGTAGCAGGTGAGAGAACAAGATTTCGGAGAGCTACAATGCTAGATCCACGCAGAGAACGGTTCGCCTTTCGCAGCTGCGCAGACAGTTCCAAAGACACGTCTTGAATCCATTGCTTCTCCAGCTGGCCAGGGACCTTGGCATAACGAGCCACATTCTCAACGGCGCGAACAGCAGCCAGACGAGTGGTCTCATTCTTCAATCTGTCCTGGAGAACGTCCAAAGCGACCTTGAGCGGCCTTACTTTGTCATCAAAAAGTAGAGAAGCACCCTCAGGGGTCGAAGTTCGCGAAATGAGAACACCAAGAGCGTGAATAGCCCGTTGGCGAACCTCAGCATCAGCATCCTGAGCGGAAGATCTGTCCAAAATGACGGTGTAGAGCTTTTCCAACTCCGTCTTGTACTTGGAGGCAGCGTTGCGCGATCGCGGCGGGGTAATGGTCTTGACTAACTCCTCAACAGTGCGAATAGCCTCACTAGAAATCTTGTAGAATCGGTTGTTGGCCGCGGAAGTGACACCATCGACAATCTTGGTGAGATAAGGTTGCAGGATAGCAGATGAGTGGGTTTTGGCGATATCACTGATCACACCTAGAGCAGTAATCCTAAGTGTGGTCGGTGTAGCTGAAGAACCGGCGTGAGATGATAGGTGAGACGACACAGGAGCAGATCCACTGGGCTGAATGGCCTCAATTATTGGCCCAATGACTTGGTCAAAGTATTCAGCCAGTCCTCCGTGCTGAACAGATACTATATCATCGAGAAGACTGATGACCGCTTGTTTGGTAGGGATGGTCTTGCCCTTGAGCTGCTTGGTAATAGCCTTGACGATAGATGGTGTCAGGCGGGCCAAGTCGGCTTGTGGGCCGCTAGCAGGAACCTTCTCCAGGACAGGAGAAACAAGACCAGATCCTGACATGAACTGGGATGCCGTGGAGCCGCCACCACTGCTCTGGCGTCTTCGCTTTCGGCTGATGGGGATACGCGATTCAGATTCTGTCTCGAAGTCCTCAAGGGAAAGATCAGCTGTATGAAGTCCTTCGCCTGTCTTGCGAACCAAAAGAGAAAGTGCTGAGATAATCTCCAGGCGAACATTCTCCTCTCGCTCAGCTATACGCTTGATGAGGGGCGGTGCTGTCTGGTTGTAGAGAACGCCGTTCTCAAGAAGGTCACCGCTTCCGCGTGTTGAGATAAGTGTGTACATGGTCTTTGCGGCGCATCGTCGAACCTTCCAGCTGGCGTCATCATCGTCTTCGAAACCATCATCGGCATCGAATTCGTCATCCTCGTCTATTTCCTCTTCCTCTTCTTCGTCTTCCATATCCTCATCTTCGTCGTCGACGTTGTAGTTAGGGTCATATTTGAGGAATCGTAGACAGGCGTCTATTGTATGGTCTGTGAAAGGGCGCATCTCTTGAGGGCATGATGCCAAAAAAGATTCGAGAGCTACCAGAGCAGCCTCACGAACCTCATTGAAATCCTGACCAAGATCGTCACCGTCGCTGAGCGCCTCAAGATGTTCCTGGAGTTCCTCTTCGCTAAGTGCCTTAAGAACCAAGGGAGCAGTCTCAGAAAGGTGGGGTCCAAAGCGGGAAGGAATGGATCGTGCCATACTGCCGAGAATGGAGATGTATAGCCTTCTTGTGACGGGACTGGTTTGCTTCGACAGGCCAGCGGTGATTTGCTTGACCACCTCCTCCAAATGCTCGTCAGACAGATAGACAGCGAGCATAGAGATGGCTACAACAGCCCTCTTCTTTACGACCGATGTTCCCTTCTCGCTTTCCAACAGTTGAATGACGACTGCTTGCATGGCCTCCACCTCAACTTGTGCAAGCATAGGTCCGAAGCATCGAACGACCTCGATCAATACATCAACGGCTTCGGCATTGAGATCGTTTTCATTTTGTAGAAGTCCTTCTGGTACGGGAGGAAGAGCAATCTTCGAGTTCTTGGGAACTTGTGTCTTGGGACCGGGGCCAATGAGGCGGGGGATCAGCACACGACTGATAGCACTGTACGATTCCTGCACATCGGAGGTTGGCGGGAGTCCCGGGACAGGTCGAGGAAGAGCGATGATGACGTTTCGCAGCGCCAATGAAGGTACAGAGTTATCCACGGAGTTCTTAAGCTTCAAGGACGAGAGCTTCTCAATCATGGGTGCGATAACGGGGGTAGGGATCTTGCCCACGAAAGGGCCAAGGCTATACAAGTCAGCAGTCTATAGGAAAAGGACTGTGCTCAACCTACCATTTTACTGCGAGGTTCTGGACCTCGCCATTCTGGTCATCGAGCGTCTTGATGATGCTATCGACAGTGCGAGCGGCGATGTTATAGTCGTGGTGCAGGAAATCGGGTTTGGCATGGTTGAGTAGCTGGAGCAAATCGTTCAAAGCCATGAAACGAAAATCAGGATCATTATCACTAAGCTTCTGGACCTGCACCATCACCGCCTGCGGCGTGGCAGCAATTTGATTAGAAGCCATGCTGGGCGAGCTTCACAATGGTGTGAGAGAGCTGCGATGGCTTCAGATCATAAGCGCGGGGTAACGGATAGTTGGGGTACTGGGAGAGCAGATGTAGGATTAAAAGATGCGTGTCTGGTACAGAGAACAAAAAATCAACAGCCTTGCCTTAACACGAATGCTATTGAGTGTCAATTTGTATAAAGCAGATTGGAGGAATCGAGCTTCACCTCTAGGCAGGCGGAAGAAGGTCGGAGCTCTCGCGCTGTGCCCCGCTATGACATCCGAGCTGTCACCAGCTGGAAGCATCATTGCCGCGCCTGCCTGACGGGTCGGCTTTTCTTTATTCCGGGCATTTATCATGGTTCAGAGGCCATTCACAACAATATTATATCTAACATGATATATTCGATGGCCTTTTACGCGAGTTTGTTTCTCTGGGAAATACCTGGTACTCTATACGTTTATTAACCATAATGTTGTATCTAAGCTGTTAAATAGTTGTGTCGCCTCGCCTGGTAGTTTTTATGTTCTAACGTGTACTTTCATGACTGAGTCCTTGTTCCAGCACTTTGGGCTCAAACTACCTATTTTCAGCATGAATGGTATCAACCGCACCAAACTCGTCTCTTCTGACAGGGGACCCGGATGAAAGCTATGCAGGTCTGTGAAAATGAACAATTTTCCTTGCCAGTTCCTTGCCAGTTTCTTACCAGTTCTGCTACCTGACCATCCCTTACTCGCCAGAACTTCGCGCCACTGCCCGACAGCTGTCCGCAGCTGATAGTGAAGAGTGATTATGAGTATGAAGCAGAATTCCAAGTGATTTAGTGCCGGTGCTAGGGGTATAAAGATCTCCCACTTTGTTGCAAAGGCGGGATCCTTCATCTCTCAACCAGTGGTTTCTCACTATCACCAACATATCCTTCCCATTGCTGTCACATTTTGTATCTTGGACCAACAGTTTTCTCGACGCCAGCAATAATGCGCTTCCTTTTGTCAATTCTCTCTATCATCTCGCTTGTCTCCGCGAGCTTCCTGTCCCACGGAGGATGGGGTGCAGACCCGTGGTACAAATCGAGCACCTACCACTGGGAGTGTGGCAAGGTACATAGCCCCTAACTCAGATGCCAATCGGTTTCCTCTAACTCCATAACTTATAGGTCACCGACATGATGAAGTCCGACTGCGAGAAACTGCTCTCATTTCTTGGAAAAACTGCCAAGCATGCGTAGGAGCCGATCAAGAAGGGAGAATCCCGAGAATGGCATTGGGAGACCTGCTCCGTCACCATCCAGGCCATGCCTTCTTCCATATATCTTGTGATCGAGGGATCTGAGTTCTACGACGTTGGTCACTGGGGTTTCAACTCTCTCTGTGGCCCTTCGAACCAACGCGCCATGGTCAAACCGCGAAGCGACTCTTGGACGGCTTGGATTACAGAGCGACACTGGGAGCCTGGACATACCTTTTGAAGGGACTGTTGATTTTGGAATGTTGGAAGACAAACAGAGTAACTGAGTTCCCTAAGGCGCTTATTGTACAAAGCCATTCTGGTTACACGGTCGGCGAGGGTTTATCGACAAACGCCCCCCAAGTGAAGATAGAGCAGTCAATCAAGTTGACTCTACAGTGGAAGCACAATCACTGTCATGAATTGTAAACTATCATAAGTAAATTATGGCTAAAATTATCTCAATTTAACCAAGCTCTTCTCTGTGACCGTACTGTGGCATATGGCCAATGTTATTACCTTATCATGGGATGTTACACGACGTCAAGTAAGCAAGTAATTATCCTTGATATAGGCGCAGCAAATTGAGTGTTTTCTCACATGGTCTACAGCTCTTTAAACAAAAGGTATCATATATTTTCAAATATCCCTTGCTAAGTCACGTCGGTGTTTGCCTGGAGGTCATGAATTTTACTTGATCTGGCACTGGCAAACAGTGACATGCAACTGGCAGACTCACCACGAGCATCACAACACTAATTCCCAGCAAGACAAACATTGATCCGCAAACAAAACACATCCACTCCTGACCGTAATTCCCCTTTTCTTCCTCTTCTCTGCTTATCACTTTTCCTCCCATTTCTATCTCCCGTCATCGCCTTACTTCACGATGGCAGACCCCTCGGAGCCAACCTCTGTAGAAAAGCAGCCCGACTCTTTGGAGGAGAACGCAAACGCCATGGAGTCAGGTGATGATCCAGTTTCCATCGAGCTTATGCCTCTGGAAGTAGTCTCCCACGTGCTATCCTTCCTCCCGAACAAGGCCTCCATCAGAGCCGCGATGCAGTCGTGTTCAAAGCTCTACAACGCCTACAAGAACCGCCAGGCCTACATCGCATCATGCATCCTCTTCAACACCATGGATGAAAGCGTGTATCGGGAGGTCGTCACCACATTCAACCTGAAGAACGCAGAGTGGAAGGGCGCCAAAGCAGGCGTGAAGACCATCTACCGTGTTTACTCAAGCAAAGAACGGGATGTTATTCGCAGCCAGTATCTCAACTTCGACCGAGTCAAAGAAATGTGGCGTCTTCACAAGAGCATTGAGTACTTCGCTCACCGCATCCCTACCTCTCTCATGCGCAAACATCCCGTTGTCAAAACCAAAGGTGCTTTTTCTATCACCCCTTCTGTTCGCGCCCGCTTCCAGCGTGCTTTGTACCGCTTGGATGCCTACGTGAAGCTCATGGAGGTCATGGTCAACTCTTTCTGCGGCGACAACGATGGCGAGAATCGAGAGTTAAGAGAGGATGAGCGGAAGGGGACGCACTGGATCAACTGCTTGAAGGAGCTGGAAGAACATCGAGTTACCAAGGGTTTTCACTGCCAATACTCAGCCGTCGAGATTGATCAGTTGAGCAGCATCTATCAGCTTTTGATCACAGAGATCGCACCCTGTAAGTGTTGTTATTCATTTGTCCACTTAGCAATGTTTCTGACGGCCTATGCCTAGCTTTCAACACCTTTCTTGAGCACGATATCGCGCTGGGCGCGCAACTGCCTTACTACATCAGCCACATTGCGTGCCCCGGAAACATGAGTCTCATTGCCCAAGGTATCCCATTCCTGTATGACTTCATGACTGCTGGCTCTCGAAACCTTCGATCGAAAGTCATGGAGGCTATCCAACCCCCTATCGATTGGGATCCGCATCTCCCAACTAGACCACCCATTCCCGGCATCGACGAGCATTTCGCCTGCGTGGTCCACGACAATGATGTCGAACTCGGAAAGTGGGCAAACATGGCCGTCCCGGACTTTGTTATGCGAAGTCCCTTTATCAGGGATCCCGATTGCGGTCCTGCAAGCGCGTGGGCCGCTTTGGGTCGCTACAGTCTCTTCTTGACCCCCCAAGATCCCGATACCGTAGACGACTCCTTCCCCAACCATTGTCTAACTTGGGGCTATGTATTTTGGGACCTCGAAATGCTCGAAAAAGCTGGCTTCACTGGTATCAAGGAAGAAGACCGACTCGCCAACGGATTCACGTTCCCACCGGATCATCCCATCAATCAAGAATGGAACCCCCTGGCCAAGTACCAGACCACTGAAGCTTGTGACAGTTTGCTTCTTTCCTGTCAGCACAAGAACGCCCTAATGGATGATGGAATCACGGGATACTTCGACTACGAGAAGTTCGAAGCTGATGAAGAAACCAGAGCCTCCATGGCAAGTGATGTTGATATCCCTACTCAGATCCTGCTTGGTGCAATGGGTGGCGTCCCTACGCCGGGGGAATTGGACGAGCTCCTGCTACAGATGAACCTAGTTGGCCCTGGTCCGCTGCAGTGATTCAATGGGGTAGGATTGGTCATATGGAGTGCGGGGACTAGGGTGAGGGTGGTACATACTAATTGCTGAAGGTTATGCGATGTTTTCGCTCAATGGAGGATTGGAAGTATGTCAAGCCTAAAGTATATCGTGCACTCAAAGGGGTCATCGAACAAGTGTGACTGGTTTACTCGAAATCTGTACAAACTTGCTGTACAATATCAAGAGTAACTGGTTCCATTCGAAGAATCACAGACATGCTCTAGGACAGTTCAGGTCTCATGCAGCAGTAGATCTTAAATTTGTCCATAGATAAAAATGCAAACCACCTAGTCAGAAGGATCGGCTATCATGAAGCACGACCTCCCATAAGCATCCATTCATTAAAAGCATCAATGTCATAATAATCGTTATCCAGGAAGAGGAGGTTGTCATCGCCATCGTCATCTTCAACCTCATCATCATCCGAGTCAGCCCCAGAATCATCTTCCCACTCCTCCTCCCCTACAAGCTCCCAAACAGCTTTGTCCTCGCCCTCCAGATCCTGTCTCTTGAACTTGTAATGATCCCAGTCAATCTCACACAGGTTTGGCACGAGGTGAGACTTGTTTTGCCAGAAGTGATTCAAACCCACCACGAGGCTATCCCTTGACGCCGTCCTCGCTGGAGCATTTGCCTGGAACTCACGAACCTGTAGGTGTTTAAGCTTCGGGTGTGTGACGCCTGTATCAAACGTCATGGTTGGTAGGGGGTGACCCGCGAGGTATATGCGCTCTGGGCAGCCAACGGCATGGAGGAAAGCCCTCAAGGTGAGCGAGCCAATGTCAATACGTTCCCTGTGGAAGACGAAACTGACATGTAACAAAGTAAGGTTGGGGAAGGCCTTGAATTTGTCCTTGTCCAGGTCAGGTTCTTGTTGGCTCAGGAGCTGAGTTGACGACAGCTCAAAACCTGGTGGGAACGAACTCATGCTACCTAGGACCTCCGAGCCCGACACACAGGAGACAAAGAGCTCTTTGATAGGTCTATTCTCTTTGAAGTCGCCCCTGGCAAGCATCTCGATGAATTCCACGTCCAAGTCTATGTCATTGAGATGCAGTGTGTGCAGATTATCCCACAGACTGAGGTGAGGAGTGAAAAACTGAGCTTGCGCGCTGTACTCGAAAGCCGACTTTTCCGTGCTCAGGCTCTTCATCTTTGGCATCAGAGGAACACCTGCTTCAACCGTCTCACCCATGATATGATCCAGTACAAAGGCCTTTGGGTTGGTATTCATATCCCGCCAGACGAATGTTGTAACATTTGGTGTCAGGAAAAGAATACCGGCAAACATGAGCTCCAAAATACCGTCGTGCTTGAAATCAGGAGAAAACATAAATCGTTGTTTTGTCCTCTCCAACATACAGGCCGACCACGCAAGTTTCTGAAGGCCAGCCCCATCGAGAAGACGCATCAAGGCAGGCTTATCAGATGGGCATCGCTTCGCCCAAATCCTCTTACAGGCGGGCAATTCCAGCTTTCGAACCAAGGGGCCCGACATTGGGGCAAAAGCAGCTATATCCTGAACATGCTGACGGATTTCAGGTCTCTGAATGAGAGTGATGAAGATGTTTGTGACGTCCTGGGGCGTGATGAGTGTAAGATGTCGGTAGAGGAGAGGCTCCAAGAGGGCTTTAGTAGCTTTGGAGAGATAAGCCAGTTTGTGCAGAGGACTGCTTCCTGGCTTGTATTCTGGTCTGTAGCCGCTGTCGACGTAAGCCTTTGCAGCTCCAAGAGGCCCCTCAGCCAGGGCGAGGCCGATGTTGTAGAGGACATCGAGGGGTAGTTTTGGCACGGTTGAGGCCTGTGATGCGGGGTCTGAATCCGCCATGATGGGCGATTGAGATAGGAAGAAGAGATGGAATTAAGGCCAGGATGAGTCTATTCAGGATACAGTGTGAATAGTTCACAGAGAAAAAAAACCAAGGGACGGACAAACAGGCACTGTTTTAATGCCAGTGAAGAAGCAAAGAAAACTCCCTATCAGGCACAAACATTCAGTGGCGTGTCACAGCCTGACAGCTGCAATTGAACTCAATATACAGCCTCAGCTGTTGATGACGCTAGCAAGATTGATTTCTGACAGAATTACAATGAAACTGAAACTGCCTTTGTTGTATTTATATGTAACGACTTATTCCCTACAATTCAGAGCATAGACACCCGTACCCAGCTTCAACTACCATTGCTGCTAGTAGCCTGGAAAACGGCCCCGCACCCCGCGCTCCGCCCGCTGTGGAAACCAATCCCTAACATCAACAAACAAAGCCCAAGTAAGGTCAAGATAGCCTCATTCTTCACCACTCCCGTCAACCTCACAAAATGGTACGTTCTACCTCCAAAGCCATGCTCAGCTCCAGCTAAAACCCCCCTCCCAGAACAAAGACTCCTCCTTCACATTCGTCCACATGCACCGCTCCCGCGACGCAGACCTCTTCGAGGACTTTTGCAAGGACAAGCTCCCCGACGACGAAATCTATGTTCCCCCCGTGCATCAGCCCATCAACCCCGAGGACGAGGACGATGTTGTTCCTGATCAGCATGCTGCGTTCGGTATTCAGCGCGCTACCCAAAAGTCAAAGGAGCCTGCGTGGAAGGATCTGGGTCTTTCAGAGCTCATGAACAAGGGGCCGAGTGTTGGAACTGGTGGGAAGCCACAGGGCACTGGTCGTGCTCTTCCACGATAAAGTGCGTTGTCTATGATTGCATCTTTTGAGCAAGGCGTTGGGGAATAGCATCATTCATAGGAGCAGTACCACGTGAATCGCTGCCGGTTCAATATTAAATAGTCAATGGCAAGATACCCATATTGCCACACAAAGACGACAAATCCGGACCTCTATCAAACCCAGCCCAATCGTAAAAACTCCAAAACTCCATCCTCACCACTTAATTCTTCCCCAGGAATCCCTCCCTCTCCAAAACCTCTGATCTAAACTTGACCAAGAAGACAGTCTTTCCCGGCCACATATCTCCCTCCGCAACCGTATGCGCCGTCACCTTAGCAGGGAAATCAGCTCCGTCGCAGACGCCCTCTACCACACCCGCCACAAACGCCGCGCAGTTAAGCTGGCTCATCTCCTTCGGCACGCTGATGTACTGGTTCACGAGGGGTTCGTTGTCGATGATCATGTACTCGTCGGGTGTTTCGGGGTTGGCAGACTTCTCGAGCCGGTCTGCTTGGCGGCCGAAGAGGTGCTGCCAGATGTTCTGCTTGATAAAGTGCAGTAGCGCGATGATGCTCAACGGACGGGTCTGTGTGCGCGCTGGTTCGCGGAAGAGGAGGAGGTCGAGAAGCTTGAGGCCGATGGAATGGCCCTGGAGGTTAAGTCTGCGCAATTATTTAGCTTCTATACTCCCAAAGGGCTGTGTTCAAACGTACCGCTGCTCTAGCTCCTGAATGCCCTTGACCCGCCTCTGCGCATACGTCACCATCTCGCCAAACAGATACGCAAAGCTCGCCTGGCTCAGCTCAGCCGCCTTGGTCCTGTTGAGAGGGCGGTGGTAGATAGTCTTTCCATTGCTAGGATATCGCAGGCCGTCTTTGTTGCTGCTAGATGTGGGCGTGGGCGCCGCGGCGGTACTGGGGGGCTGTGGGTTGCTCATGATGGGCTGTATCGCTGTCGCTGGTTCATTCTGTAGCTGCTACAGCTACTAGTATGTTCGGAATGTCTCCTTTTTGCCTCGTTAGGCGGAAGAGATTCTGTGTGGTGATGCGATTCGAGGTTGATTGTCGCACGTGTAAACGTGGGCTTGTCTGGCCGGTGAGATGGACTCCAGTGACAGGTGTGGAGACGGGAGCTGCTGACCGAGCTACACCGAGAGCTCACCTTGAGAGCATTCCATACACTGTTACTCCGCAGGTTGTACCACTCAGCATAAACACATTTACAGCTTGGACAGAATATGATAGGGCAAGATTTGATTCATGACAAAATTAACAATCTCTAAGACTAATCATCTGATGCATCATCAATCGTAATAAATATAACATCTTGAACAAACCCTGAGACTATCAACGTCCTCACTCTGTCAGCCATTACTGGACAGTCACAACCTTGGACTTGAGCTCCTTTTGCTTCACAGTCGCCTCAATCCACACCGCAGCATCCTCGAGCGCCTTTCGCGGGCTCTTCTTACGCTTGAGCAAGAACCCCTGGATCTCCGCCGGCGAGAACATCCCCTCTGGGATAAGCTGTCCAAACTCCTGTGAGATCGCCTTCAGTGCATCAGTCGACAGGCTTGTCTCCTTTCCCTTGCTGTCCACGAGGCTATGGATGCTCCCGTTCTGTGCTTTGGGTGCTGGGCTCCTGGTCTTGGACATGGGGACGGGCTTGGTTCCCGAGAACTCGTACATTCGGTAGAAGAGCTCTGTTGCTTGCGCGCTTGTGGCGTTCTTGAAGCCGACTTGTACGTCGACGCGGCCTGGACGGATGAGAGCTTCGTCGAGTGACTCGGGCTTGTTGGTCGTCATGATGAGAATGCGTCCTTCGTGTGAAGCAACGCCGTCGATGGCGTTGAGAAGTCCAGAGAGTGAAATACTTTCGATGGTCAGGATATTATTAGTACCTCTGTTGTTTGTATTCTCTCTGTTTCGTCCGCCTCGTCTTCTGTTCTTCCTGCGTCTCTTTCTGTCTTCCTCAGAGCTGTCTGAGTCGCTGTCGCTGTCTTTGCCCTTTTTGGTCTTGCTCTTCTTCTCCTTCTTGGCTGCCAGCTCTGTCTTTTTGGTTTCTCCTGTCTTCTCCTCCGAGCCATCTTCTGTCTCTTCTTGGTCGTCGTCGCCGTTGGGTCGACGTAGACCAGCTGTATCAATGTCTTCCAGAAGAACAACACAACGACGGGGAAGTCTGGTGAACAAAACGGCAAGATCCTCTTCGCTGACGGTGGGGTCTTGCAGACTAATAACGTAGATATCAATGCCGAAAACCCCGGCCAGTGCAAAAGAGAAGCTGGTCTTGCCGGTGCCTGGGGGACCGTGGAAGAGATAGCCTCTGCGAAGAGGAATGCCACGAGAAGCGTACCACTTGGGAGTACCAGGATGTAGATATTCATTAATGTCTCTCAAAACGTCGTGCTTCTCTTCGTGCTCGAGAATGACAGTTCGGAGTGGTCTGATAGGTCGTCGAGCAACTTGCTGCCACATACTCCAGGTATCACGGCGGCTTTCCTTGATTCTGGGGCGGTATATAGTGGTCTTGTGACCGTTATCAAGGAAGTAGGCTGTTTTAGCATCTGCAAGAAGTTGCTTGATCGGGTCTATAACAGTGGTCAGAAAAGGATCAACGAAACTGGTCAGAACATTCTTACCTATCGATCTTCCAAAGCAAGAGATTCTTAGTTCTTCAACATCCTTGGTTCCTCCCCAACCACTCGTATTTTGCAAGGACTCTCTCTTCCTGTTGACCCGGAAGTACGTCCTGTCGTGCCAGAAGCCTGTCGTGCCCATCGCTGGGACGTAACGCGGATTCTGATAGCTTATTAGTGCATCTATATAGGTATTTTTTCCATAGAATGGACTTACACATCTGGCTGCATCGCTGGCAAAATTGAGATACTTGGGTGAGTCTTCACCATCTTCAACGCTTGTCGTGGTCAAAGCATCCGCCTGATCCTCCTCCTCGTCCCAAGCACTCTTAAAGACAGTCTGAGCAGTGAGGTGTCGATTAGTAGCAATATCCTGCTGTTCAGAGAGGAACTGCATAAGCGTAGAGTAGATCTGGTCGTTCTCGCTAACGTACATGGTGCATCTGAAGTAGCTGCTGATGAGCTTGTCCACTGCGGTATACACCTGGTCGAACAGCTTGGACAGACCCCAGAGACAGCCGAGGAGGGTCAGTAGCAAAGAGGGATCAAGACCCAACTGCGCGCCCACGAGGCGGTAGACGAATAGGAACAGTTGAAGGAGTGGCGATGCCTGACCAGCGGAAAGAAGGAAAGTGTCCATAATGCGGGGGAGAGCCGCAGTCGAGTTGAGGGGCTGTGATGTATTGTTCATGGCTTGAAGGAACGGAGGCCAAGCCATTTTGCCCATTCTTGAGAGATCCATAACGAGTGAAGCTGTGGATAGTTGTCAGGATAGGGTGAGGCCTTGATGGCGTGGGAACCCTACTGCTGCTGGTGTTTACAAGAATACGAACAAGTAATTGCTCAAGCCCAGTCGGTCTCTGTTCCGACAAGCAGAATGCAAGACTGCGTTGGCAGTGTCACACGACGTCCTCGAGGCCTCGTCTTATAAGCATACGCGACCTTAATGCTTCGTCTGTGGTTGGGGGAGAGATCAGGCTTTGGGTTGAGAGAACGTCTTGCGATGCACTTTGACGGATTCCCCAGACCTACCTATTTATAAGAGTCTAGAATGGCTAGTTCATGTTGGGTTGGTCATCGATTATTGCCACAACACACCTGTCTTGCCCAAGCATATACGTACTGCACTATATTTCACTGTACTATACGCACGTGCGTACGCGCAACCTGCCTGGACTTAGACAAGCGTGGATCTTTGTTTTCGTGAATATGAGTGATTGAATTGTCTATGATGGACGCTGCCGTACTTTGTGTGGCAAACCCGGTATATCGTCCACCAATGATGCCATCCACACCACAGCTAAAAATATGAGTCAAACAAAGTCTTGGCTGCTGAATCCCAGGCAACACGAGAAAATGCGGATACAAGCATATACCTA
Source organism: Fusarium nurragi (assembly GCA_012977755.1). Lineage (NCBI taxonomy): Eukaryota > Fungi > Ascomycota > Sordariomycetes > Hypocreales > Nectriaceae > Fusarium > Fusarium nurragi. The sequence continues at coordinate 30,774 of JAALXI010000467.1, read as the reverse complement.
AACATGAAGGGAAAAGAAGAAGGAAAATGTGGGGGGGTTTGCTCGGATGATTTGTTGTTGTTGCATGATTGCGCAGTCACTCATTGCCTATCTCTGCGTGAGTGTGTGTGTGGACAAGTGTGAGTGGTTGATCAGCTCCTATGAGCCCACAGGCAGAAGGCCACGCAGCAGGTTAAAAGGTGAAAGGTTGGGCCTTTGCTGACAGGCTCTGTTTGTTTTTACTTCCATCTCGGACCAGAACAGTCTGCACATCGCACAACGTATACACCTTCACGCTGGATACGTCGACTTACATGCCATTCAGCCTTGTGCCATGCATGCCATACTGCAGGTCCGGGATGGGAGGAAAGAGGGGGTTGAAAGGGCTGGATTGATCAAATGACCTGCCTCGGGTTTCCTATTATGTCTTTACAGCTTGTACGTTTGTTGTTGTATCATATATAGTGAACAGGTGACCCCCAGTATACGCTCCAATGCGGCTCTGTTGTACCCGGCATATTACGGTATCAGTTACCCAAGCTCACTCGTCCGTCATGTTCAGAGAAACATTCGTCCGACTCGGTCGGAAAATTGCCATGGCAGTGATTGGTAGCATTTGATAGACATACGCAAATACCTACTACATCAATCCAGAAAATCCTTTGAGATGTTCTACCAGAGTAATTCAAGTCCAATGGGGGAGTAGCTGTAGCTACAAGGAATAGTCAAATGAGTTTTTTTGCAGCTATGTCTCGAAACACGAGGTAAACAGCTCTGACTGGGCACTTGGAATTGTGTCTAAGACAGTTGCCCATCATACAAGCCAAATATTGGGCAGAGTGAAGGAACAGGTGTGAAACAATGAGCACATGATGGAAATGAGGCTCAAATTCTATCAATCCACCGTAGCGCACTACTAAGCACCAAGGCTATCGCAACGTCTATCATTTTGCAGCCAAGCCACTTCTGTGAGTAACCCTATGATTTCCTCCGTTAGACTCAGTTTCAAGACACCAAAGTGAGTACCTGAACACATCCAAGCCTTGTACCATACCCTCACGCCGCAACAGGCTGCTCCTCCAACTTGGTCGCCGCCAACTTCTCCTCCACGTCCTTAACAGCATCCGTCTCGCCTCCAAACTTGAAACCCTTGGCGCTCAGGTCCGTTCCACCGGCGAGGTAGTCTTCGCTCTCGCCAATCTCCCTGCCCGCAGCCTCCCATCGGCGGAACTTCTCCTCGCGCTTCTGGCGGCACAGCTCGTTGAGCGCAGGCCAGTACGTCTCGTGGTCGTACTCAAAGTCCATGTCACCGCCCCAGTCCATGCTCCACAGCTGCTCCGGGGGGACGTACTGCTTCATGTCCTCGTTGAACTTGAGCTTCTCGCGGGTCACGGGGTCGATGAAGGGGGTGATGATCTTGAAGAAGCCCCATACGATCCAGGGTACTGGACGTGTCAGTTTTTTGCAAGTGGAGAAGGACTCAGCGATACATACCGTTGATAATGAGAGCCTTGCCCAGTCTCTCTGGGTAGTGGTTCTGCAGAATATGCAACACCTCCCTGGCAACAGACACAGGCACACTCGTGTTCTTGCGCTCCTTGCTAGGCTTGAAGTTGATCATGAGGCTCAGCATCTCCACACCGGGCGGCATGAGATCCGTCACCCGCTCAACCATGTAGAACAAGTGGTGCAGCTGGCGAGGACTGGTATCGGTGTTTTGCCTTGCCGGGTTAAGATACTGACACGGCCGACCCTGACGATCATAGCCAACAATCATCTGCTTGCCCGTCTCCTGCTCAGGCGAGATATACTCGGGCGTGAAGCCCTCCAGACCATACTCGCGACGCCATGCGAGGGTTGCCTTGAGCCTCTTGGCCGAGTCGGCGACGGTCCACTTTGTGGCACGGAGATAACGAAGCAGACACTCACGAGTGAGCCATGAGCGCTCGTGGTCGGTAATAGGGCCTGACTTGTCCTCCTTGTCGGCCTGCTTCTCGCATTGGATCTCGGTGAAGGCCTTGACTTGCTCCAGGAGGGCCTCGTACTTTGTCTTTTGCTCCTCTGTCAACTCTGGCCTTGGCGGGGGTTGACTGTTGGGTCCTGGACTGGCGATGGGCGTCTTTCTAGGACCAGCGGTGTTTTCTGTCGAGCTCACCATTTTCATGAATGTTTTTTGAGTAGATGGCTTTTGAAGTTGATAGCAACGAAGGATTGGTTAGGCTCACCGCTCACTCAGCCTGGGTGATTAATTAGTCGAGGCTGATGAGGCTAGATCTGGTGTAACGAAGCCCACCAAAGATCCAGAAATGAGAACCAGGTCACTTGTCAATTCCTCTTTTCTAAAAAGAGCAATTAGCTAAGAAACGAAGAAATAAGTCCAAGGTTGAACCCTTCAACTCGACAGGAGAAGATAAATGATGACTTTGTCCATTCACAGTCTAGGCGACTCGGCAAAGGGCGACTTCTCCAATCACAGTTCGTCCCCCGTAGCAAATTAACTCCCGGGATCGACTTCCGAGTTCTGCAATTCCAGGGGCTAGTCACTAATATTTCAGGGGACCTACGCTATGGTGCAGAGCGGCTGCATGGAGTATGTGGCCGCCTCGTAACTCGTAATCGTATTCTGCATGAGACAAGATCGATGCCAGCTACCCTACGCCCGTCAACAGTATCTACTATACAACAGCTTTTGCGTGTGTGACATTTGTTCTCTCAAGTTAGACTTGGACTGAGAGTTCAAATAATCTTTTTTTTATACATGTACGAGCTGTGGTTCTCATCGCCATCTACCCAATTTCCCTCGAGAACCTCACTTCACAGCTTACTAGATACAGCAGTACGTAGTTTATATTCCTCTTCACTTATTCCCTTTTTTTTCCATCGCTCACACCCTCTTGCTATGCAGTACCCTCTCTGTCGGGTGACCAACCGTCTATCATAAATGTCCACAATCCTCTCATGTGTCCACATCAATGTCTAAGGTACCTAATCAACAAACACAAGAAATGTAGTAAAAAAGAAGTAGTCTATGGCTTGCACGCGCCCTTATTCATGATACTTATTATCACACCCGGATGTCTTTCGAAATGACCCCAACCGTGCTTTTTACTCCGATAAAATCATCAATCCAACTCGTTCATGCGTCTCTCATGCCTTTTCTGTGTTGTATGAATCAAGCCGACACTACCGTCTGGGTATTGGGTAGGGAGCTTCAAGTGCGAACAGGGCTGCGGTTGTCGCGCCTTGCCGACTTCTCCCTAATGAGCCTCTTGCTCGTCTCCTCGTCAAATCCGCAGGTATCTCTCAAGAAGGAAAGTCTGCTTTTCTGTTAGTCCTGTACCATGTTCAGAAATCGCATTTTCACTCACTTGTCCTCGGAGGTTTCCTTCTCACGCATATCTTCAAAGCTTTGCTGACTTTCCATCCACGCCTTTGCTCTGCCTCTTGGGTCAACCTTCTTGACCCAAAGGTTAAAGTTTCCAGTCACAGGACGGTGATCGCTCACTCGAACCTCATGACGTCTGTAGTCAAATTGTTCAACACGGCCTCGACCTCTATATAGTAGTCGATCACACCAGGCAGGACTTCGCCTTTTTTCGCTGGTGTCATAGTTGTCAGTGCCCACATCGTACTTGTAGGTTGGCGCAAATGTGATGGGCATTTCCTCAAAAGCTCGAAGCTTGAAGGCTGGATTGCGTCGGCGTGCCACCAAAAGCTGGTCTCGTTCGAGGAGCTTGCCAAGGTTGTTCTGTTTGACTGCTGTGACGACGGTATCGCGAGACATGGTATCGATTCTGTAGTTGAGATCGCCATTGAGAATGCACAGCTCATGATCCATGATCAAACTTCCGTCGCCTCCGCCAACAAAGCTGTCAATACGAGCGGACGAATCTCGTTCAACAGCGAACAGATTGGCTTCGAGGATAGCAGCAACATCGGTATGCCGCGCGTTCGCTTGCGACTGACCAGCAGCCAGATGACAATTAACGAGGCAGATTGAGGTGTCATCAATTCGGAAGCGTACAGCTACACAGCCCTTGTTACCATGCAGACCGCCCATACCTCGCTTCACCTCAGCGCCTTGGAGTCCGCGGATTCGGTCCCGTAGGTGCGATTTGACAAAGACGCAGGTGAACAATCCCACCATAGGTGCTGTGTGGAGAAGGTGGTATAGGTCGTCCGCTGGCATATAGTCGTCGAGTGTTTTCATCAAAAAGTCACGCCAATCCCGGTATTGATGGCTCATTCGTTCTTGGTCCGTTCCGGCTTCCTTCTTCTTGGGTTTGAGGAATCGCTTGGCTGTCAATTTCTTGTCCTCTAGATCCACCAGTTCCTGGAAACCAAACACAAGAATATCCGGCGAGCCACTTGACTGAACAAGATCTTGAAAGAATGTTGCATCACCGCTAGAATGCCGTAGACTCGATGGTGTCGATGCGCCAGCATTCCAAGTAAAGAATAGAGCTCGTATCTCGTCGAAATCGCAATACTGAGTGTCTTTCGATTTCATCGAGTCTTCAAGGAAGTCGTCCTCGAGTAAACCATCCCATATCTTAATCTTGTTATCGGATCCCAGTGAGATAATCTGTTGTCGGTCCAAGAAGTATGAACTTGAGGGATCGGCAGCCATTTTCACAATCGGATTCTCATGCCCTTGCCACTCTTTGAGAATGACCCACGGCGCTTCCTCCACATCATAGACACATATCTTGCCGGTATTGTATGCCGCCCAGATATAGTTGCCTGCACTCGCCAGCGCATTAATCTTCCACGTGCTGATGTTCAACATCGTTACACACGAAAAATCTTTTGTGTTGTAAATCGTCACCTTGCCATCAACATGGCCAAAGAAAACCATGTCTGGGTGTGACTTGACAAGAGTACCAGAAGTGACTTCACCAGCATTATCAGCGATCAATGGACGAACAAGCACCTGGAACTGGGTTCGTCCATCAACTGTCGGTGCAAAGACGCGGATTTCCTTGCCCGTCGCATGCCAAAGCTGGTCTCCAATAACCATGGAATGAGTGTGTCCTTTTGGAACCTTGTAACTCTGAGTCGGATTTCCTGATATGTTCGCAACAGCTGTCTCATCAGGACCCCAAACAAGTAGTGTTCCTGATTCATCCAACGTCCAGATTTCATTCCAATGGCGATATATCTTCGTTACCTCGTGCCGACCATGAACATTCGGTCTACTCTGCGTTATGCCATGAGTCGCAACTTCGACTTCCATGAGATCTCCGGTATTGGTGCCAATCCATATCCTCTTACCCTCTTCCCGCGGATCAGCAGCAGGTTTAAAGCTCACTGCTGTCGCCTTGACTCCTTCAGTATGCTGCAAGCTCATGCATTGCTCGCCGTCTATCAGGCTCCAAACTCTTGTCATATAACCGCTAGCACAGATGAATTCGCCACAAACATCAAAGCTCCGTGCATCATACTTGGTGGAAATCTCATAAGATCCATGCTTGCTGAAAGGTGGCCGGCGATTGGTGTTTGCAGCCTCTGGATATGTGGTAACATGATGAATAGGCTCGGTCTTTGGTGCAATTTTTGCGGCAACAACGGGAGTGGACTGGATTGACTTTGGAGGTGCCGCGGCGGCAATCGCGGGTGCGGCAATGGTCGTCGGAGCAATTCGAAATTCGGCGGGTGTTCGGTCAGACGCTCTATCTATCGTCATAGACCTGCCATGGGCTCGTGCAGGAGCAGTAAGCTGTTGCTGAGATTGCTGTGTCGTGGGGGTCGACACGACTCGTTTTGGTGGTGTAGCGGTAGGCGGAGGGTCAACTGCCTGGACTGCGGTCGCCACAGCTGGCCGATGTGGTCGTGGTGGAGGTAGCATGCTATTGTTGTTGTTATTGAGGGGAGGGGGTCTAGAGGGAATGTCAAAGTTCCCAGGTCTTGCAGGAAGTGCCGGCCGAGGCTCGCCAGTTATTTGAGGAGTGATGTGACCTCTTGATAGTCCGTTGGCCTCTTCACGATCCTTTCTCATAGTTGTGACCGAAGGATGAACAGGCGGAGGATCAAACCCAAAAATTATGGACCTCGGTCTGCTGGGTTGTTCAATATGTGACTGCGGCCTTGGCCTAGTTGGTAGTTTTGGAGGAGTCTCCCCTCCCGATCCCAAGCTGCTTGGAGGGCTGTTAAATGGTGAGTTTTCTTGTGAGATACTGCTCTTCTGAGCCACCGCCGACGCAGAGACCGCTCCCACCTTGGGTGCGGGAATCAGTGCCTTCTCATTACGAGGTGCCGGCGGTGGAGGAGCAACTTTAGGATCACGAGGTCGGCTCAGCTCTCCGGAGCGCCGAGGCGGAGGCGGTGACGGTGGTCGTGAGCCGCCAGGACGGGGAGATCTAGGAGCGTTGATAGATGGTGAAGCATTAAGCGAGCGACTTGGAATCTTGAATGATCGGCTTCCGCCAGTTGGAGTTGAGGGCGTTGTGACAGCGTCTGGGTTCACGAACGGAGGTTGATCCCCAGCGGCCAGTTCTGAAACTCGGTTCTTCGGGGGTGACTGGGGTGGAAGAACTGTCACAGCAGGAAGTGGTGCCGTTGCCGGTGGTTGTTGCAGCTGAGCTATTTGTGGTTTTGGGGTCGGGACTGGTCGTGCGGTCGTCGGCGGGGGAGGGGCATCCTGATTGATAGACAGTGCCGCAGGCTTAGGCTTTGGTCTCGCAGGGACAGCTGGAGTTAAAGGACCGGGTGGTGGTACTTCTTGTCCTGGCTTGAAATCACGAAGTCGGTTCGGTTTGGGAGCTGGAGATATGGGTCGTGAAGGTGGCCTGGTTGCAGTAGGAGCAGCAGGGGGTGGGACATCGACAGGTTTGCTGACGTTGGAATTGGGTGAGTTTCCTATGTTCTCGAATCGCGCTCGCAAAGAAGATACAGGCTTCTGTAGAACTGTTAGCAGTGATCAGATCTAAGAGAAATGCAGTTGCATACAAGCGAAGAGCCATCAGGCCCTTCTCCATTAGTGGACTCCATGATGGGAGCAAATGCTTCCTCGACGAGGGCCGAGGGTAAATTCTACCCGCTACACCCACGCCCAGCAGTCTCGCTCATTAAGGCATCAACAAGATGTAAGTTGAAGTCAGGGTCCGGCGCAAGAGCCCTGAAGAAGCAGAGTTGGTCAGATTGGTTGCCAGTTGAATGATAAAAAACGTTGAAACGTAGAAGGTAAGTTGAAGCTCCCAAAAGTCGGCGCTGGGCAGTGACAACGGTTGGGAGCCGATGAAAGAGCGGGTAGATAGTGTTAATGACAGGAGCGGTAGTACAGCTCGAATAGTGTCGTCTCGTCGATATCGCGGTCCAAACGAGTGCCAAAAGAGTAAAGGGATGTTTAGGAAAAGTGTCTTGTTTTTTTCCCCTTTAGAGGTCCCCTATTCTCCTCGTGGCTTCGATGTCGATCTTGATGCGAGTTGTCTTGCGTGGTCTCTCACAATTTCGAGCTCGGACTGAGCCACCCTTATGTCATAAGTGGGTGCGCGTCATGCTCGTTTTAGCACTGTAGAGACATGTGTTTTGCATATAGATCTCACAGTGTAATTGCTTCTGCTTTATCGATAATGCACGGTGAAGTTACCAGGGTGAGTGGCCTCCACTAAAGGCTCCAGGGGTGCGACGGCGGGGAAAGCGTTGAAGCTTGATTCTTGTCCACGCGGTCAAGCAAAACGACTGACTTCCACTCCTTTTGCAGCTGAAGAATAATACGAAGAAGGGAGATTGCATAACAGTTTTGTTGTATCTATAGAGAGGTGTATGATCTGGGCGGAATTTGTTGAGAGTATTAAAGTAATGGCAGAAGTATTGTCCTATTTCAGTTGGTACCTGAAGATCGACTGGCCATAAATAGCTTTCATGTTCATCCTGATACACTTCCGTGCAAAAGTTCCGATAATGAGGTAATCCTAGAATATATCAAGTCACTCTCTTCACCTTAAATAATAGTCTTATAATATTTACCTAAGCGATATATAGTACACAGTAGTCTAACAGATTAAATACATCTTTAGAATACAACTGTTTATACAGTAATACAGAATTCTCAGAAGTAATCATAGAGTTTAGAATCCGAGACCAAGATAAAAAAAAAAGTAGGAATAAAAGACCCGAAACTTAACTTCCGTTCAGAAAAGTGATACAGTTTGACCATGAAATAGGTACGAGACTCTTGATTAGTCTAGTACCCGAGGTCTGTTGCCTTCTGATTCATCACCATCCAGCGTTGACCAGAGCATGAGGACCAGGGTTTCAATTGAAAGCTGCTCATGTGACCTCTCCTCTAACGGCAGTTTGTGGTTGCCGCAACGCCCCGAGGTGAAACTGTTCTAGCGGCGGGAGATGGCCAATCATTGAAAAGAAGCTTGCCGGACGGTACGTACCCATTTATCTCTGTGCAGATGACGAGAGGGGGATTCTAAGCGACAAGGCCTGGGCCTCTCGGTCCATCATGTCAGGCCATTCCACTTACACCCTGACAAAACCTTGCCTCTTATAATCCTGCGTCCCATTTTCGCTTTGCAAAATCTCAACATCGCTGCGAACTGTCAATTGTCGTCAGAATGAACACCGTGAGTCCTCTACAAGACAAATCCGGTTAATGCGACGTCCATACTGACTGTTACAGGTTAAATCCTTCTGGTTCGTGCTTTTGCGCCTCCGATTTCCGCTCCTCCGATTTCTTGAACTCCGAAGCTGACCAAATTCCAATAATTCAGGCTGGGCTGGGGCTCTCTCTGCGTCGGTATGAAACTGCTCCATTCATTCTTCCTTGTATCTTTTGCAGAACTCAAATTGACCTTTTCGCAGCTGGTGGCGGTGCCTACTACTTCGCTAAGCAGCAGATCAATGCCGACCGAGTGGCCAAGATGGAAGCGCACCGCAAGAAGAGACAGATGATTGAGAACTTGGAGTACGCGGAGGGTGGCGGCAGCCCTGCCCGCACCGATAGCACCGGCTCGCCGAGCCAAGAGGCCAGCAACGACCCGGCCCCTACGAGACATGCGCCAGAGACCGAGGCTCAACGAGTTGGAGAGAAGAGCAAATACGAAAGCAATCAGGTGTACCGGAGTCCAAAGGGAGATCGGTTCTCGTAAAATCGACGGCGCAAGATACGTGTCTACGGGAGAAGCAAGCTCAGGATTGAAGCTGTGTACAACAACAACAACCATAACGCATCGTTATCATGAATTATCACCAGGAAAAGGAAGGCATAGGAAGGGTCTCAGATTGTTCACATTGAACTGGCTCTTATCTCGATTGTCCATACAAATTCAGCTCACCAACGCTCTGGCTTATTCGACCATGAGTTCAATGCAACACACGCGGACAAGACCGGTTGGAGTGGAGCCCTGAACCTTGTCCCGACCTCGCTTGCGGCTCTGGTACGGAAAGAATCGCTCCTTTGCTGTGTCGCTGACTGTTTGCAACAAGATCCGCACACTATGGTATATAAGTATAAAAGGAGAAGCTTAGGACAGTCATTAGGAGATTTATCTAACACTTTATGTATATGAACAATGAATTTGGTGCTTTTTCTCGAGTAGCTATTCAAGTGACGCTATTCCCAGCTCGCTAACGAGCGTCATACGCGAAGCGGCTGCCGAGCCGCGTAGCCACGTGCGGACGAGGTCGCCCGGTAATTAGCCGCGTGCGTACCAGCTGAAGGAGGCTCCTGCTTCAGGTCCACTGTAGCTTCAACAACACAACTTGAACCAGTCAAGATTTATCCGTCTTTTTAGTCACCTCTCAAATCACAACCCGCCATCATGGCTACGCCAGAGCTGGCCATTGCAAAGGCCACGCTCTCTGCCACGCTCTTCCGCGCCGATCCTACATCCCTCAGCCGCCCAGTGGTTGAAGCCTTCTTCTCCCTCCTCACAAACGCCCTCGCCCAGTGCTCGCGCCCCAACGTCCAGGTCTGCTCCATCGCTTGAAAAGCTCTTCCCTCTGTAACCAAGCAGAAGTCACTAAATTTTGCGTGCTTTTTTGGTCAAACAGAAATGCAAGGCATGGGTCGTCGATAACGTTGCGCCCTCTACGGCGCGCACCGCTGCCCTTGCAAAATACTTGAGCGCCTTGTCCAAGAGTCTGCAGGACGACGGCTCCCGACCTAGTCTCAAACGACGGAGACTACATCTTCTATACGTTCTCAATGACATGCTGTATCATGTTGTCACTAGAGATAGCAACACTATGTTTGCGACAGCGTTGGACAACGTATTGCCTGGACTGATCGCAAGCGCCGCCGCTTTTGACAACTGCCCAAAGCATAAGAATAAGATCGCGGATCTGATTCGTCTATGGGACGAGCAGCACTACGTCAATTCGGATGTGATCGCCAAACTTGAAGAGGCCCTCGCCAGCGGTGTCGCACCACAGCCCGCTGAAGAAACACAAGTCTCCAATACTTCGTTCAAGCTTGCCAAGAACGCGCCCTTTACTCTGCCTTCATTCCACGGTGATCAATCAGTACCGTGGTACGATCTTCCTGCCACAACATGGCTACCTCACTTGACTCCAAACTCGACTAAGCCGATGTTCCCCGACCAAATCCGTCCTATCCAACTCGCCCCCGGTCCCGCGGATAAAATTCTCGTCAATGCCGTGCAGGGTCTGCTGGGTGATGTTGAGCGCATGTTCTCTAAGGAGCAGAAATGGAACGACGATCCCTCCAGCGACCTCAACGAGCTAGGAGAGCGAGTCATTCTTGACGAGATCACGGGTGAGATTATTGGTGGCGAGACGTACTACGGCTGGTCTCGTCAGTTTTGCGAAAAGATGAAGGAGAGAAAAAGAAAAGTTGGCGAAGGGAGAGAACGAGGACGATCGCGCTCCAGATCACGCAGCTATTCGCGCGACCGATCGCGAAGTTCTTCACGGCCAGCACATAAAAGGCCAAGGGTTTTGAGAGATTCCACAGGACGAAGTCTCTCCCGCAGTCGTGATCGGAGTCACAATCGACGCCGTAGTACCAGTTACAGTCGCAGTCGCAGTCGCAGCCGAAGCCGTGGTAAGCAATATAGCCGTTCAAGAGGGCGGTCATACAGTAGATCACCATCTCGCTCGCCTCCACGCTTCCACGACCGAGACTCCCAAGATCGCCCAAATCAGCCACCTCCAATTCCTCAACAGCTACCCCCGAACCACTTCCCTCCCGTCCCTCTGCCAGGAAATTTCCCCTTGATTCCGCCTCCACCGGTTGGTTATCAGGGTCCTTGGCCACCACCACCGCCTCCTTCACATGTGGCGCAGAGCTGGTTCCCCCCCAATCCTGCCATGATGGGACAGATGATGGGTGGATGGAATGTTCCTCCGCCTCCACCACCGCCGCAGAATGGATATCAAGGAAGGGGGAGAGGGAATGGCTTCCGTGGTAGAGGAAGGGGTGGTTATGATCGAGGCCGTGGCTGGTAAGATTACTTAGTGAAAGTAGCCGCAAATCGTAGAATTGCTGCACCATACATATTAATAAAACCCACTGAGCTTCGTTCACAAGACCACGATCCATCAATTCACAATCAATTCAATTGGTCTACTTGTTTGACAGTAATAACTTTTATTTTAGTCTTGCTCATTCATCGTCTACATAAAACCAAGCAGACCCTCAATCCCCATTTCCCTTCTTTGCACACACAGCAACAAAACACACAAAAACACAACTCAAACCAGGACCGGCGAAGAAACCCTACAGCTCCGCCATGCGCCCTGTTCCATGTTGCGAGGCTAAAGGAAGACCAGAAGTAGAAAAGAAAGAATAAAAGACAATCAAAGTTTAGAATCGCCTCAAAGAGTTACACGAGAAGCGTAGACGTCCATGTTTTTAATGCTCGGCCCCCGCCAGTTGCCACGGCGGAGAGTATAGTATAGCATCCGTTCGCTTCTTATCTCCAATGCGCAATAGGCAAACGAGAGGAACTCGATAGCATTGTAATATCATCAGCACGCATTTTCCCGTTCCCAGAGCACTCCAAATGTGGTCAAGTTGAGGCGCAAAACAAGAAAGAAGGTTGAAAGGTCAAATGGTGGTATAGCGATGGTGTCCACACCGGCCAGTTCCAACCCAGCAAAGTGACTGTGGCTGTATGTCGAATACGCATGTTCTTTAGTCCATTATTGAACCGCGAAAAACCAATCCCTTCTTATAATCATAATACCACCGCCGACCACGACTATGTAGCAATGATCCTTAATCCGAATCCACCGTAATCCCTCTGTATGCTTCCATCTCGAAAAGGAATCTGTGCTTTTCTATCCAAGCTCGATGAATCGGCAGGTTTTTTTTTTTTTGGATAGAGTTAACGCGGATTACCGGCTTTGTGTAGATCCTACAGAGTTCTCTCGCTCGTGAGTGGGTCGGCCGTCTTGCAACTTGAGCGAATCGAGGCGTTTCTGGTTGTCCTCGGTGACAGGGTCGATTTCGTCCACACGCGGCATGGAGGTGACGTGGTTTTGTGCAGGCAAAGCGTTAGCTGCTCCGTTGCTGTTGCTTTCCCTCTGTTGGTTCGCCTTCTCGCTCAGAGCAGCCCATTTGCGTTCTCGGAGGGCCTCGCGTGCTGCCGCGCTGTTCTGCTGTTCTGTGTACTCATGCGAGCAGTCGTCAAACAACTGTGGGTTAATCTCCATAAAGAGTTTCATGGCATTATAAACCATGCCATGGATCGTCCTAAATCAGTTAGCTGGAGTTTTACCAAAATTGAGTAGCAGATCATACCTGTTCCAATGGCCCTTTGAATTCTCGTAGAGAGGAGCAAACATGATAGGAAGAATGATTTCCACGTTGTCGCTGACAAGATTGCAGAAATACTCATTATTCCAGAAGTACAGGGCACGTTCGGCCACTTGGAAATGAGGGCTGGCGACAGACTTGGCCAGCTGGTGGAACAAAGGCTCTTGAACCTTGGCAAATTCTGCAGGATCCATGACCTCAAAGATATCTTCGACTTCGTTGAGGAACATGACTTCCTTTGTACTGTTGACCTTGGGCCAGTAACGGAGCAGCCCGAGGACCACCTGTGATGATTAGCATTGGCGTTAGAAAAAGGTAGATTTAACTTACATCCTCTGTAAGAGACGCATCCTTCTCCAAGAATTGCACAATACAATAGGCAAGCTGAGGGTGGTACATGCTCAAGCTCTTGGGCTTGTGCAGGGGCAATAGCACTCGGGTCAGGAAGATCTTGTGCTCCTCCTTGAGGGGAAGGGCAAATCCGTTAATTATAGAGCCAAGAATCTCAAGCAACTCGGCAATACCGTTAAATCGCTCGGTTTCATAGGTAAATTGGAAAAAGACGTTGTTGATGGATCGTCTGATGAAGGATCGGAGGTTGAGGAACTTTCCGTAGATGCGGTGAAGGGTGGTCTTCAAGAAGTCTCGCTCGCGGGGGTCCTCGGAGTCAAAAAGCTCAAGAAGTTGGAGAACAAAGCTGTGGTCGATGTATGCCTTGGCAATGTTCGTGTTGAAATCCTGGCTCTCAATGAAGCGCAGGAAGAACTCATAGACGACCTGGATATGTGGCCAAGCAACCTCAAGAACGGGCTCATCCTCTTCGGGGTCGAAAGCCTCACCCTGAGGGTTCATTGGAGGTGGGATTGGACGGAACAAATTCTTGGCAAACATGTCGACAACTTTGGGGTACATGGGCTCTGTGATAACTTGTCGGTTGTTGGCAACATAATCCAACAGCTCGTGAAGAGCAAGCCTCTTGATCTCCTTGGACTTCATATCACCACTCGCGTCGTTGAAGTCGAAAATGACGTTGCACTGGTCAATCTTCTGCATGAAGAGTTCTTGTCGTCGATTAGGGGGGACCTCATGGAAGCCGGGCAACTTCTCGAGCTCGCGGTGGGCGGAGATGTCGAATCGCGAAGAGTGCTGCCTCTTCGGGGTTCGAAGCCCTTCAGGAATCGCATCGCGGTTATCTATTCCTCGATGGATCAAGAGTGACTTCTGTCCTGCTTTGGGAGGAGCCAAGTCTTGTGGCATCGTCTCGGCGGCTCCTGGGGGAGGGACATGCTGTATAGTAATTATGATTAGCCTCAAGCTCTGAACTGACACGACAGGAATTAGGGACATACACCAGGTGTCGGGCTGATGACAACGGTTGGGGGCAGCCTAGAGTTGGCGTTGCCGCCGTTGGGGCTTGAGGCGCCTCCAGAAGCAAACTGATCAGGGTTGTTACCGGCCTGGGTTACATTGGACAGATTGGAGGGCTGGGAAGCGCCACCGTGATCGCTTCCATGGCCAGCAGTGTTTTGTGGCAGCGGCTTGTTTCGAGGGTCGTTCAGGGTCGACGTGGAGGATGAGGGCGTGAGCACAGGCGACTGATTGGAGTCCCGTGATGAGGGAGACGCGGTACCATCCTTAGAATCCTTGTTCTTCTTAGAAGACTTGCTTGAATCTTTCCCACGCGAGAGCTGGGAGCGAAATGTTAGCACACGCCGATGTAGTAGGAGATGAGGAGAGAGGGAGGACCTACAACTCTCTGACTGAAGCGCTTCATCTTGTCGGACAACAGCGTGTTGTGTGGAGGGGCGGTTGAAGACGCCCGCTGCTCAACTGTATGAGGCAGTGGGGCACCGGGGCAACGACGTCAGGGGCAAAGGGACGTCGAAAGAATAACTGCTGCTGCGCAAGCGACAATGTCAATGAATCGAGGCGTCGTAGCGATAAGTGTCGTAGATAGTCGTTGCTAAGAAGCGATTTCTAGGTAAGACAGGAGGGGCCAGCCTAGCAAAAGTGTTGTGGTGCTGTCGGGAACCGGATGAAAGACAGCGAGTGAGAGGGCGAGAGCGAGAGGTTGGATGAACCAAGCTGAAGGGGCTAAGATGGCAGCTGGTGTGGTGGTAAAAGACTACTCGGGTGGAGGTAATGCGACGATTGCTCCCATGCAGGAAGAGGACGATGAAGCACTGAACCAGCCAGGGCTGAAGATCTTTGGAAGGTGTTGGGCGACGGTGGGTTACGGTGCGGTGCGATTGAGTGCAGTGCGTTGCAGGTTCCCGGGCACTGGCGGAAGCACTGGGACTGGCGCAGGCGTAGGAGGGCGGGAACTGGGACTGGGACGGGGGCTCGGCTTGCTGCTCTGCTGATGCTTGTGGTGCTGCTGTGTTGTCTTGTCTTAGGAGAAGAAAGCAAAGTAAGATCAAAGGTCGCAAGGTGAAAGAAGAAAGAAATGCCAAGGACGCGGCGTGGTCGAGGTGCTCACGGCGGCTTCAGAGTCGAGCCTCGTTGTCGTCGTTTGAGGAATTGGAAACTTGTCGTAGGACGTAGGTAGTGGTAGTCGTGGTTGGGCGCCGGCGAAGAGAGAGGTAGGTAGGTTGCGGGGGGGAAGCTCCAGCTAGAGGGAATGCGACTCGATCATTGGAGAGGGAGGTCAGGTCGGGGGTTCGACTAGATCGCCGGGTGTTAGTGACAGTGTGCGACCACCGCAGAATCACTAACAGGTCCCCTAAGCATGCCTGACCTGAATGATGCTAACTGGCTGCCCGAGCTCCATTGGACTGTCCCTGACTGGGAAGAGCGCTGGGAACGGGCGGTGAAACCCACTAGAGGCCTTGTAATGGCGCATTAGGGGGATGTGCCCCTCCTGAAATGACCCTAACGCCCAGGAGAGCTGGTGTCTTCGTGGTAAATGCGGGCCGTATCGTTTAGAATAACATGGCCTTCATGCACGCGATCTTGGTATATTGCCTAGTCTACGGATATATCATATACGCATGCTTGGCTTATTTCTTGATTGGCAGAATTGTCCTAGGCGATGATGGTTGTTGATAATGTTCAAAACCGAGATCAGCCCAGGACAGTACCACCAAGTGTGAGTTGTGTCAGTCACGCGGCTGAAATGGTAGAAGAAGAGCAAACATGGAGATTGAATTATATGCCATTTTAAAAGATAAGGTTATTGAAGGTTTTTCCTTTTCTTTTTCTTTTTTTTTCGATTTCTCATTTGCACTTATCGGACTCTCTCCACGACTCTGTAAGGTACCTAGTTCTGTTGGTTGGTTCGCTCTCGTGCTCAATCGTCGAGACCAGCGTCGCAAGCCCAAGAGACGCATTCTGATCAACGATACTGTCTAAATCCATATACCATCTCTGAGGCTTCAGGTACATGTACTGTACCAGTCTCTCACTACTTTAATTATGAATTGCCCGTCCTGACCTTACACCCGTTTTCAGCTTGAAGCACAGACCATGCATTTCAGCCACAGCCGACCGTTCGCATGCCCATATGGACACTGTCTCAACTGTGGTGATCATGATGCGTCGTACAGTGCTCACGCCTGTCAAGCCACAGTAATAACAAGGGCACCTGGTGAGAATCACGTCAAGCTATCAACCACCATCGTGGATCGCTTGCGACAACGAGAGCCTCACTTCCCACCTTATTCCCATCAATCTGGGCATTTCCAGCACCAGATCTGCAATATTGAACATTCGTGGTTAATGATTGCCAGGCTCGAGTACTGAGAAGTACAGCACCGTTCCGCCACCATACGAGGTTAGCTTCGGCGTACTTTTTAGTCTTCATGTGAGTGTTTGTTTTTCTACCGGACTTCACAGCTGCAGACAGCACAACTTACACAATTAAGATTTGCACTTTTGCCAACTTTAACTCATTGTTCAAAACTTCGCTCTGATTTTACGGCTACGTTACAGCCGAAAGACTGAGGATGGACGAGGATCAGGATTCATCTGATGAAAATGGCTATGATAGCCTTGACGACACTATAGTTGGAAACCGTCACGAGGAGAGGACTGATGAGCCTATCCATCCAGATCCAGCTTCTCGATATACAGTTCCTACCCGTGTCGTTGGTGCTGTAGAGATTCCTGCTGTGGTTGAAAATGTCGACCGCGCCGTCAAGGCGTTCGGACGAGTTCCAAATTTGCAACACGTAAATATTCATACAACCTACTTACTCTGTCAGTCTTGCTAACACAATTGCAAGGTCATGGACGCAGGAAGAAATTCAATTCCGTTCTACCTAACGCCGGAGAACCCATTCTGCAAGCCCATCATGTCTCACAATGCTCGTAGCCATGATGTAGTTCTTAAAGTCACTGTTCCGAAGCGAACAGGGCGTAAGCGCAAACGAGACACTGATGGACCCTGGGAGGGAGATCTTGAAGTAACTGGTGCTGGGAATCAACCACCCGCGAATGAAGGGGTCTCATCCTATGCCCGGCTGGACGACCCCAAAGTATTGCGCCGAAAGCTGGCAGACAATGTCGACAATTATCAGGTCGAGGCAGTTGGTGTCATTCGGAACACACATCGCTTCCGCGGGCTTTCAGACTTTTACTGGGACATGACCAAATCCTCGTTTGCGCAGCGATACGTGGACCAGGTTCTCCCTGGGGATGGTAAATAACACGTCCCAAGCTCTACTAGAGATACTAACGGTTTGCAGTCGACAAGATGAAGGATTTCAAGTTCCTCCCTGGTACTGACAAAGGTCCCAATGTCGATATTCTCCCACCGCCCATCTTCACACACATGAGCATCCCATTCAACTACCAATACTCACAAAACCCTTACGTTCGCGCCACTGAAGATGGCGGCACAGTCAATACCACTGCTGTGAAGCAAGTCGGTTACTTTATCGGTGCGGAGGACCCTGCTCCGGCTGGCCCTCAACTTGAACCAGATATGACTGATCCTCGAATGGTGGAGATCATGGCTGAGCTCGAAGCTGCATTTGATGAGCGTCCAGTGTGGACACGAAGGTCTCTGCTAAATCACCTCGGAGGCAAGCTCAAGAACTGGAATGAACTCAAAAAGTATCTCAACTACGCAGCTTATCAGTTCAAGGGAGGACCATGGAGAGATGGAGTGGTACCATATGGCATCGATCCTCGAACCGATCCCAAATACCGAACTTACCAAACTCTCATGTTTAAGCTCCCTAAGCAGAAGCGTGCCCAACATGGTCAAACATGGAAGTCATTGCGCAAGGTTCAGATGGGCCCGCTAAAAGAATTCTTGGAGGAACTTTCGGAGAGTCACGTCTTTGACGGTGAAACCTTTCACACCGACGGCAAAGTGTGGCAGGTGTGCGATATTACTGACCCACTGCTTAAAGAGCTTCTCGAAAATGCCGACATACGTCCTGAGTGGGATCCCAGCAGTGGGTGGTATCACGGTGGACTGTGGGCCAAAGTGAAAGCCATTATGAAAACAAAGCTGGTGGCCATCCAGTTTGACCGACACCTCACGCGAGAAGATTTTGCTATGACATTGCAAGCAGGAGATCAAACACCCATGCGATCCAACCAAGCAACATTTCACCTTCCTCTTCCGAACCTGCGGCTTACAGATGAAGAGCTTACGGCATTACGAGGACGACAACCGACAAAGAAGAACAAGCATAAGGGCTACAGCGTGCGTGTTCGGGATCCGAATGCAGGGGCGAAGCGAGCAGCAGCTGAGGAGGCAGCGGCGGCAGCCGATTTACAGGAGGAAGAGGCCAGGTTGTTGGAGGAGATGGGATCTGGAAACGAGGATTCCGATGAGGATGATTCAGGGGATGATGAGGATGCAGGCGGACAGGGTGATGATGTAGATAGGGAGATGATGTATGGATGATCAGCCTATGAGAGTCAGGCATCACTGTCGAATCTGAAAGGGAACTTTGAGCGTCAGGTACATTTGTTCGTCGAATATTAATGTTATGAGAAAGAAACCCAGTGGTCTTGCATGATAACCTTGAACTCTCTTTTCCCACAACTCGTTGTACACCCTACCAGTAGACTTGGCTTCCTTTCTTCTATCATACGCCCCTAACACATTCATGATTGCGTTCTGGTGTATCAATTTTTGCTTCTATGGTCCTTCGCCCCCTTTCTTTGTGGTTGCAGATTTCATCAACATGCCCCCTTGATGAAATGTTGAAAGTGATTCACTGCTATATTTAATTCTTTACCGTTTGTTGCTGCCTGAACTTTCTGCTTCTTTTTGTTCGTAAAATTTATCTGTTTCCCGGGTTTCCCCTCCTTCCTTCATCTGCCACCTTCCGTCACGGACAATTACTTTCACCAACCACATTCACTCAGCAGAAACTATAATCTCATTTTCTACTCCTGCATCCTCCCGTGCCCGTCTTCTCACTGCATGAACAGCAATCCTCCCTCTTTCTCTGTATTACCAAACAACTTTATACCACCGCAAACTCGATCGACCAAGCATTTAAGATGCCGTCCGGGACGCTGTTCGACGGCACTTTCTGGTGCGAGCCGTGCAACAGAACGTTCAAGACCTGGGAGCTACTTCACAATCACAAAGGAAAGATGAGTGACGCAGGAAAGAAGAATCATATCCACTGCAAGACCTGCAGTGCGGACTTCGAGACCGAAGAGGCTCATACCATCCACCTCCAGCGGGTTTGTTCACATTGCCTTCTCTGGTGTGATTGCCTGCTAACTTTGATCCAGGATCATCCAAAGGCTCAGAATCTGCACTGTCCAGGATGCAAGAAGGGTCCATTCGCCCGTGTTGGTGGCCTCATGTCTCACGTTCAGAAAGAGTGTCCATCGATGAGCAGCAAGATGATTGAGAGTCTCCGCGAGCAGAAAATGGAGTTCTCTCAGTCTCTTCAGCTGGCCACCAACCAGCCGGTCAAGTCTGACTTTGGGAACTACATGCCATCGGCCAATGCTACCAGTAGGACCTGGGGAACCCAGAGCGAGGCCAGCCCCTTCCTGCTTGAGCAGAATCAGTTCCCTGAACTCGGGGCCTCTGGCTCTGGTGCACAGCCGCGCAACAAGGGAAACAGCAAAGATAATGAGAACGACTGGAACAAGGGAAAGAATATGTTCCCAAATGCTCCCGCGGCTCGGCGCCCAACTCAGCAGCAGCTCCAGGAGGCTACAGCTCCCAACGCCAGAGCCGCTTACGATCTCTTGAGCGAGCATAATCCCAATCACCCAAATTTCAACGCGGGCCGCTACTATTGTACATACACCGACAAATTCAACTGCCCTATTGGCAGATGCGGCAAGACCTTCAAGTCAGGCGCTGGACTGCTTGCCCATCTCAAATCTGAGGCTCATTCTGAGACTAAGTACCGCTGTCCGTACTGCCTCAATACCTTTGGGTCGCTGGCCTCCATCACGAAGCATGCGGAGTCCAACGGGAGCAAGTGCCGAATCCGAGAGACGGATACCTACAGACCCTATATGGATCAACTACTGGCTGGCATGGTTGACGTGGTTCCAAAGGGTCACGACGATGGAACTGTCAAGTTCGAGATGTCCAAGGACTTCAAGCCTCACCGGGAGGAGCCCAGGGTCAACCCTAAGACGACTGGAGGAAACCCGTTCGGTGATATCAAGTGGTAAATATTGGCAGATTGAGGGTTGCAGTTGAGACAGAATGGATCTGATTGGCCAGCTTTGAAGCGGTGATGAGCCAGATTAGCAGAACCCCAGATAGCTGAAAGATTGGTAGGATGAGAAATGAAAGTGTTCTTTCCAATTGTGACGTTCTTCGTTCTGTAATTCCATCAAGGAAAACGCCGACATATCCTCCAAGTATCAAGGATTAACTTACAGCGGATGCACAGCGAGTTTACGCGTTGTTGAGGCGGAGTTGTAAATTTAGACCCGGGAGCGGAGCCACTAAATGTGGAACCTTTTGGCCCCTGATGACCTAAGCTTCACTTTAACTTATGGGCAGTAACTCCCATAATTCATCTTAGGACAATTCACCAGCTGCTTTTGCCTTCTACTGTGATCGATTAACTACTGGTTTTGTGTGTTGCACTTGACGAGGCTACGAGGTAGAGCGGCTGTAGCACGAAACGCCCCGATCATTCTCCGTCGGTTCTTCTCCTGGCCTTTCCCCGGCATCCGCTATCGACAACGGCTTCATCTCAAGATCGACTAAACGATACCCCCTGTGTTCGCTAGACATGACGGGACGATTCCAATAAACAATTTCAACACTTATTGAGCGAGGGATCAGCAGGGTAATATTTTGATTGGTTCCGAGATTACAAAAGACCGATATACAAGCGAGCACAATGGCAACGGCTCGAAGATGGGCGCGCAAGATCGAGCGTGGATGCTGTACATTTGCGACTTACTTCCCCCTGGCGTTCGTATACGGCTTGACATCATGGGCTGTGTGGGTGGTTGTCAGTATCGGTAACGTCAGCAAGAAGAGCAGCTGGATCGGTGCGTCTAGGTTATGGCGATGGTCTAAAGGGTTTCTGTCTAACAGCTTCACAGGCAACGGTTCTTCGATAATAGGTGTTGCTCTCTATCTCATGCTCAACTGGTGCTACACCACCGCCGTCTTCACACCTCCCGGCTCGACAACGAACGACATGGGCTATGGCCTTCTCCCGACACAAAATACGCCCCAAGCGAGCTCCTTCACAGTTAAAAGCAATGGAGAGTTTCGGTTCTGCAAGAAGTGTCAAGCTCGTAAGCCTGACCGTGCTCACCACTGCTCGACATGTCGACGATGTGTCCTCAAGATGGACCACCACTGCCCCTGGCTGGCGACCTGTATTGGCTTGCGCAACCACAAGGCGTTCCTCCTATTCCTGATTTATACGACCTTTTTCTGCTTCTGGGCTTTCGCTGTCAGTGCATCTTGGGTTTGGTTCGAGGCACTGGATGACCAGGAATACATCGATACTTTTCTGCCTGTCAACTTCATCATGCTGAGCGTCATCAGTGGAATCATCGGACTTGTAGTGGGTGCTTTTACCGGATGGCATATTCATCTGGCTCGTTGCGGACAGACTACGATCGAGTGTCTCGAGAAGACTCGATACCTTTCGCCACTACGCAAAACGTACAACTCCGCCCATGACCCCGAGAACCACGTACCTGAGGCTGCTCGCCAGTTCGTCGACTTTCACACAAACGCCCTACCTGGTATTACGCGTCCTGAGGAGGGCGAGGAGCGACGAACCGAACCGCTGCCCCGGTCGTACCCCCCTGACGGCTCTCATCCCGTTCAGATGTCGTACGCCCAGCGAGAGCGGGAGCAACGGCAAAGACGGTATGAGGAGTATCTCGACGAACAGGACTCGGAGAAGCTTCCCAATGTCTTCGATCTTGGCTGGAAGCGCAACTTGATGCATCTTTTTGGCCCTACCCCCGCGCTGTGGTTCTTCCCTGTCTCCAACACTACAGGAGATGGCTGGACTTGGGAAGCAAGCAGCAGGTGGCTTGAGGCTCGCGATCGACTTCGAGCTGAGCGAGAACAGCAGCGACTTCGCGAAGTCAATGCTGGCTGGGGATCACCAAATGATATCCCTGACATCCCCGAGCGACCCACAGGCGCAGGACGACACTTCAACCCCGGTCCAAAACCCGCGGGGCCAAAGTCTATAAGTAAAGCTGACCGAGTCCTTGGTCGAGATCCAAGCCTCTACGCTGATACAACCCAAGACGTGCCTATGAGCCGTCTTAGTCCTCGCGGTCGCACGGTAGAGGACGAGCTAGCAGACTTGGATAGCGATGACGACGGTTTCCTCGACGCCAATAACCCTGAGGCAGCAGGCGGTGGCAAGCTCAGCTCAAACCTCACACCTAATGCTCAACGTCGGGAAGATGCTGAAGCCCGCGCCCTCGAGGTTGTTACTAACGGTAACTGGGGCCGTGGTGGTGCGAGTGGTATGCTTCGTAAGGGAAGCTCTCAAAGCAGCCTCAGCAGAACGCCCAGCAACCTCAGTCGCTCGGGGACTCCTAAGTTCACAGACGAGGGCGTTGACTAGAGTTTTTCGGGGTTTATGTTTTTGTAAGCGAATGAAATGAACGAGATTCCTCGACGTTTAACGTTTCTTGTCATGGGATGTGGAGTTTTTGTCCTATTGTTTATCTTCTGGCTCCATTATTTTATGTTTATTATTCATGGTACACATTTGTTATAAATCCACCATTGTTCTGGAATCAGGGGGGTGGACTGTATGAATCCGATATACAATACTATTCAACGTTTCTAAAAACACGGATATCTGCTGGTGTATGTCGTCTGATAGTCGCTGAGCATGACTCACGTGTTTCCATTCAACTGCCGAGTTGTAATCATATACGTTGCTGATTTACAACACCAACACACCCCTTGATCATCACCCAGCAGCCCATGTTACACCCCATATGGGATTACACCGCCAATTTTAACTCCCTCTGCCAACTTTATGTTACTCTGGGCTCCGCTCACACCTGTCAACCCAATCTGGTGGCTTGCTAGAAGGCAGGGTTCACTCCCTCGTGCTCTGGATTCTCGGCATGTGCCCGCAGTAGAATCCCAGGCCAACTCGCAGCAGGGAACTTTGCGTCGTTGGGCCAGGTGAGCCCATCGACCTGTGGGATCTTCCTGGCCTGCTTGACCACTGCGTCACCAAGAGCTTTCTCTGCGTCTAACCTTGGCAGAAGCTCTTCGATCTCTCTGCAGTACTCGTCAACGCCAATGCTTTGCCTGTATTCCTCCGATCCAAAGTCAGATAGCACGGCGAGTCGTATCAGACGAGACAGGGGATCTATGCGCTCTGCTATCCCAGGCGATGTATGTACCGCAATAGCCGTCCAGACTCGATGTGCCTCCGCCTCTGAGTAGCCATGCTTGACAAGATGAGCCTTTGCGCAGTCGGCCGAACAGATTTCGAAGCGCTGGACACCGTTGTAGAGATGACTCGCGCCGACATCGTGGTGAATGGCCGCTACAAAGAGAATTGGCATTTGATGCTCAGATACAAAGGGGGAGTCTTCCTTCTCAGCAATGAAACGGGCCAGGAGATAGACACGCAGAGAATGATTCAAGATGGGAGTAGATAATGCATCTCTGGCGATATCGAGGGCTGAATGGCAAGTAATGCCAGGGGGGACCTTGTCAAGAACAAGGGGATGTATCGCTGGCTGCATGTTGTCCCTTATCATGACTCTTATAATCGCTACTCGTGAGAGTGAGTGGATGATACAGTAGCGTGCTATTTGACCGCTGACAAAGCTTAGTTAGCGACGACCAATACTCCGTACTATATGACTTCTTCCACCTCCACAATCCCCTCTAGATAGCCTCGTTCCAGTACCCGTTCCTCACTTTTCTCCGGCGCACACGCCCCCCAGCGACGATCGCGTTGATCGCCATCGAAAGGGGGGACCCTGCGGGGAAACGAGACTAACATGTTAACGGGCGTTGAGAGTAGCGTTAGTGAGACAAGGTAAAAAAGATGGGATGAGGCTGTTTCGTCACAGATAGTTAAGTCGTGGAAATTAGTGAGATAATCTAGGTTGACCGAAGTAATACAGATAACTTGAATAGGAATACGAGTTTATACGTGAATACTTGAAATCACTGAAAACTTGATCTTTGTCTGGTAAAATAGTTCATTTCTCATTATCCCTTTTCTCTCTTGGCCCTACGCTCCCTCGAAAGCCAGGGTCAAGAGAAGACCTCCTAAAAAAGGGGGAAAGGGTCCGTTGCCTATCCCCGGATTGCGGGGTGGCCCAGTTGTTTGTTTGTTTGTTCGTAGCGTGAGCCACCGGTATGTGTATATCATCATTTCCCCATATCGATCCCATTGTTTCATCCCAGAGGCCTCAGTGTAGGGGATTCCCCTGTCTCCTTTCCACTGGCCCTCTTCGCCCTGTGCTCATAGCTCCTCTTAGCTTGGTCGTCATCTCTCGTCTTCTGCGCCAAGTGACATTAGATATGACATCAAGTGTAGTAGAGTAGAGTGTTAATAAAGAGTCAAAAAGACACGAGATATTGTGGGCCAAGAATAAAATGCTTTCAGCAGAATAGACATGTTTCCCAAGTGTTTGGCTTCCTCTGCTTTTTGCCGATCTATAATACGTGAATCCGGTTTCCCAGTGCAATGCTATTTCCTGACGCTCCCAAAACACGACCAAGCGTGTTGTATGCAGACTCCTTTTCATTCCCATCCGTCCCTGAACCATAGAACCGGCTTTCATGCCGCAGTATAAACATAAACATACAATCCCAGTAATGGCCAACACCATCCATGTTCAAAGGGGTATTTGTCCTTTGACTGTTTTTTTTTATGCGCCGGTATTTTCAACAAAGGAAATCGTCGTTGTACCAAGTGGTACTGTTAGGGGTTATTCAAACGCTACAACCCATTCTTGAAGTAGACATAAAAGAAAGGAAGAGAAAAGGTGCTGACTCCAGCCATCGTCAAATCACAGCTGCCTTCAGTCCCATCGCATGTTGCGCCAGGATCCTCCTGGGATCGTGGAACGAAGATGTGTGACCAAGTTATGGGGATTGGGTTCGGGTGTTCATCGCCCTAGATCCTTGTCGATGTCAGAGTAAGGAAGTGTCCAGATCCAGCTTCGTCGGGCTCGGCATCGATCGAATCGAATCAAATTGTAAAATTATATCCAAGAATGTTGAAAAGATGTTCGTACAGATGAGTTAAATATTACTCAGTGGGCGTTCAATAACTGTCAAAGCTCGTCTTCTCTGAGCTAGACTTTTCGATAGTACTTTTAGGGCTGGTGTTGATACGACCGAAGACCTTGCCGCCCAGTCGGTTGAGCTTGTTTCCGTCCTGGGTACGGCGAGGGGCATCGATCAACATCTTCTCGACCGAATCGACCTTGATCTTGCAAAACAGTTTAGAGAACAGGTATTGGTCACCAGCGTGATTGAGGAGAGGTAGGGTACGGTAACCCTGCTTAAGGTTGGTAAGTTTGGCGGTATATGTGGCAACGGCCGGGCGCTCGTTGTAGCTCTCACCATCGTTGGAGAGCTTGACAGACCAGCGAACAAAGATCAGGTCGGGGTGTTTGGTGGTAACCTTGAACTTGAACTGCTTATCAAACATGGGGTTGAAGCCGTTCTCGCGGATAACCTCGGTCTGAACCTTCAGCGGCGAGTCGTGTTCCATCATCATGTGGGAATCGGCATCCTTCTTGTCGCGCTTGTCGTTGGAATGGAAGATTTCGATCTCCACATAAGGATCCATTGACTTGTTGGTAGGAAGGTTGGCAGGTCGCATAAGTTGCTGGGCAGAGATGACATCAATGCTGAATGAAACCACGCTGCGCTCCTTCTTGCCCTCAGCAATGTCGGAGTTGTAGGGGAGGACCTGGATGTCTCGAAGCTCGGCGGGTTTGAGAACGTAGCCGGAAGAGTCCTTGCCGCCGTCGAACATGGCACGGTTGAGCTGCATTCCAAGGTCGAAAGTCTGCCAGTTGAGGGCAGCCATCTGGACACCGCGACGCCAGTAAACAAGAGGGTCAAAGTTGTTGGAGGTAATGCGGGTCCGGTCTGGATAGACTCGCATCATGTAGCGCATGTTGTGGATATCCAAGGCCATCTTCTGCTCTTTGGCGCGAGAGTGTTTGGCAAAGCTCGACTCCATGAAAGAGAAGATATGGTTGTACTGCTTCGCGTCGACGGTGTCAAAACCTGAGAATTTGACTCCAGCGCAGTAGACGCCCAGTTCACCGAGGACCTTAGTCGTCTTGTTGGGGGCCTTCTTGGCGGGTTGCTCACCTACGCTCTCGTTGTCACTGGTGCTGCTGCTCATTGTACCCTGAACCTGCCCCTCGGTGATAGTGTTTACACGAGTCTTGCTGACCAGTCTTCGAGATGAATGGCTGGGTGTCAACATGGGGCTTTGGGGAAGAGACTGGGAAGGCATCATAGTAGTGGTATCAGGGGCAGATGGTCGCATCATGGGCGAATTGAGGCTGTTGCCCCTGCGCCGGCCTCGGAAGTCATTGCCGGCGGAGGTGGGCTCCTCCTTGATCTGTGGCTTCTTGACCTTGATGAGAACGCGCTCCATAAGCTGAGAAGGAGTAGGGAGCTCGTCAGGGCACGCCTCCTCTAGGGTCTCAGTAACCAGTCTTTTGCCGAAGCACTCCTTTATGATCTCGACCATTATAGCTTGCTGGGCCGGACTGCAGTGAACTTCGAGGGAAATCCAAAGAGGGAACTTGGATTTGACGAATGCGTATTTGTTGATAGTAGTCATGACCTCCTTGAAGCTGATCGAGGTAGTCATGGTGCGACCATGGTTGACTTCGGGCTGGCCGTTGTAGCCATCCCAGCAATCGACCTCTACGCATCGGCAACCCCGGACAAGAGCTGAGATGTAGCCTTCGACGCTAGACTGACCAGCAACCTGGCGACCAAGGAGGTAAGTATTGTGGGAGCTCGAGATGAAGTACTCGTTCATGGGGCGGTCTAGGACGATGTTTTGAGGCTCGGGCTGAATCACTTCGTTATCCTCTGACGTCAAGAAGCCAACGAAGGCGGCTTCGGACATAATCTCGGCGGCTTCAGATGCATCGACCTCATCACTTCGGTACTGGCGGCACATCCGAGAGAACAGCTTCTCCCAAGCAACTAGGTTAGAGTCAACATCCTCGCCCTGGACGTCGCGCAGAAAGGTTAAAAATTCTGTCAAAGTCAGACCGAACTCGGGGTTAGCAGCGAAACTGCGGATAATTCGTTGCACATCGTTCCTTTGCTTCATGCGCCGCACGAAGTCCTTGAACTCTCTAAAGTTTAGTTTTTGTCGTCGTCGAGAATCGGATAGGTGGAAGTTGACTTCGAGTGTCACTTGCGAGCTGTAAATATGAAGGTTCTGGCAAACGCGCTTCACCCCGGCGATGTTCATCTCCTCCTGCCCAGCACTTCGGACCTGATCACCAAATTCCTTGGCCATCTCTGTCCGCCAGTATTGCGCAATAGCACGCTCGTTGAATGCCATCAAAGATGTCATAAGTTCCTGTCGATACCTCAACATAGCGTTCAAGAACTCCGTCCATAACGATAAGCTCTTGGTGTTGTCGGTGACAATGTGAAGGAATCGCGTCTTTGAGTTCTCGGGAACTGTGTAAATGATGGTGAACCAAGTTGTGATATACTGTGCTGCGTTGTCGCACATTTGGTAATCGATAATATATTGCTGGATGTCTGAGCCGGTTCGAATCTCCCTGATCTCGTCAACATGGATAGACTTCTGAGGTCGGGTTGGGTCCCATGATAGTTTGTTGGATTCGGTCTCGTAAACAAGGTTGATCCTCTTTGGCCGGCTCTTTCTTGACACTTTTCTCACCGGGCATCCATTGCGAAGCTCAGCTGGGAGCACTGGGCCAGCCATCGCTCCAGCACTTCCACTGATCGAGCCATGAGTACTGTTGGCGGATGATGTGTAGGCAGCAATATCAAGGCCAACCGTAGAGATAGAGTCGTCAGGAATGAGTTCGGGTTCCTCATCAGTGTCCGTTAACGCGCTGTTCTCTTGAGGTGCGGTCGCATTGCTGTCACTGCGACGTCTGAGGATGCTGGGACCAACACTTCCATCACGGCTAGTAGGGGCATTCGAAGATGGTCGTCTTCTGCTTGCAAACCGTTGGGCTCGGTTTGAGAATCGGCGAATGAGACCTCCTTTGCTGTTGTTGGCCACTTCCGACATGGCATTGTAACTGAGGGAGTTTGTGCTTGTCTTCCGGGATAGCACAGATTCGGGCAGCTGGAAGCTGGAAGGGAAAACCTCCTCCTCCCGACCTCGAATTGGTTCAGGCGATGGTTGGACGGAGGAGTATGTGGTAAGAACAGCAGTGTCAGGAGACATGAGTGGCGAGCCTTGTTGTGAGTTTGAGGCTCCTGATGAAGCACTAATAGCTGACATGGGAATGGGGACTGGTTGTGTTTGAGACGGAAAGGATGTCTGGACCTGACCGAGTTGAGAGCGTGTTAATGAGGACATTGTGGATAGGTTGTGAGTTGTTAATGTGGATTTTGAATCGGAATCAAAGGTGAAAGACATGGTCGTGCTGAGTAGTGACTACACTATAAGAGGAGGACAAGACGCGTTCGTAGGTTGCATCGACGTATATAAAAGCTCAGTCAGAATGGGGAGCCATGGTGGGACGTTTGGCCTGGGGGTAACGATAAGAGACGCAAATTGCGGGGAAGAGGCTGCGGAAGCCGATCCCTCGTGGAGCGGCTGTCAACCTGGGGTGCAGCCAGTGTCGGGTAGGAAGGATGTCAGAGACCAGGGCAGTGTCAACCGCACGTAATGAATGCAGATGCAGGGACGGAGGGAGCCTGAAGTGTTGCTGAGTGGAGCACGCAAAAGCAGTGCGGTTGAGCAACACGCGGGTGACTAGGTAGGTCTTTGACAAGGCCGATCCGAGGCGTGATGATGTGCCAAGTTCGCAGCAGCGTGGTGAGCTGGCAGAGGGCGGGATATGCAGGTGGCTCCTTTTGGGCCGCCTCGGGGTCGCTGGATCAAACAAAACAAGGCGTTCGTCTTTGGCAGGCCGAGAGCTGCAGCTCAGCGCAGGGCTTCTGGTCCAGGTGATGAATGAGATGAAGTGTCCGTCGAGGAACCACAAGCTACAAACACGTTCGCAGGTAGCGTGGTCGATGTAGCAGTATGAACGTCAACATCAACGTCCTGCGCTGGGTTCTTGTGGATGCGATTAGTCCGAAGATACCGGTTCTAAGAAGATCTCGATCAAGATAAATCGAACAGGCGCAATTCGATTGACAAGTTGTGTGAATTCCGAGAAGCCGCAAGCTTTTGGGTCAACTGTCCAAGGAGTCCGAGGTTCGAGGTCACGAAAGTCGAGATGGCTGAGTCACCCAACGTCAATGGGACGCGACAGTGTCGGAATTGTAGGTTGTCGCAAGTTGGTCGGCGAATTGCAATTGATTTGCACTTTTTTGTCGAGCGCGAAGTAGAACAAACAGAGTAACGCTGAGTGAGAAGATAATTCGACTGTCTCGTGTAGGCCGTGAAAGATTTCTTTGAAGAAATGAATTGTTATGGCAGACAAGAAGTGAGAAAGGCAAAGAGGTGAGTTAGGTTGTCAATGGGAAAGTTGGTGGTGGAGCGGGAGGGGTAGAAAAGATAGTTGAGATGGAAAAGGGGGGGAGTCCAAGTAGTAATAAGTAGTAGGTGGAAGGTAGCTCGGGGCGAGGAGGTTGTATGATAGCCCGGGAAGCAGAAGGTTAAAAAAAAGTCGAGAGGAAGGGGGAAAAAAAAAGGCAATTCTCTCTAGTAGAGTTGCAAGGGAGAAAGCTTCAAAGTATGATGGCGTACCCTTCTGGCGCGCGTCGGAGCGGGCGAGACTTGGTAAAATAGAAAAGCTAACGTCAAGAGAGCTAGATCACAGAACAGAAGAGATGGGTAACGGAAGAGTCTTGTATGCGGCGGTGCGCTGGGTCTGGGCGGTTGGGCTTAGGGACTCTTGGGCTGGGGCCGGGAAATTATGGCGAAGGGGTGACCAGCCAAGAGCGTTTTTTCTTTATTTGGAGCGTCTCTACTTGACACTTGACACAAGCTGATCTTCTGCCGGGCGTGTCAGTGTCAGTGCTGTGCTCTGCAATCCATGCTGTAGCCTGCGCTGTGCTATGCTGTGCTGTGCTGTGCTGCAGCCTGGGCCTGCGCTGTGTCGAGTCGGTCGAGTGTCTGTGTGTTGAGTTAGTCCTAACACCAACATCCCACACCAGGGTCCCGGTCAGTGCCTGTGCCCGTGCTTGCGCCTGTAACACATATACCGTACTGTATCTACACCTGCCTACAGGTACTTCACTCTGCGTTGATCCGCTGTCAATCTCAAGTCAGGAGGGTATGCAGAGCAGGGTGATGAGGATGCCTGCCCAGGCAATGATTGATCGATTTGTTCCACTGGTGACTGGGGGTCTCGTTTCGTTGTACACAAGCCAGGGGCTTCCCAACGCTGAGAACCGACGGTCACTTGAAGACTGGGGTACGTATTCTTGCTCTCCCTATAGCCCTTTTTCTTAAATTGTTTTTTTGCTTACGTCTTTTTTTTTTTTTTTT
>JAALXI010000465.1:0-13987 GCA_012977755.1 Fusarium nurragi | reverse complement strand
CTTCAGAACCTTACCCAGCTAGCACAGCAAGCTTCTGGCCCGGCCGCCGTTATTATTGTTATTGCTGGCAAGGTTGGGTCCGATTGGGGATCTGTGCGTCGAGTTGGAAGCAGACGCGGAGACGCCTTTTGGTTCTGACAGGCTGGTCTGGTCCATGATTATTCGCGAGTTGCTTTGCGGCACCTTTCCCCCTGCGGGATGAAGCAATTCTTGTTCCGTCTGTGCCTCCAGCCTTAAATGCGAGGACGATGTCTTACATGTGAGATCGAATACTCACCGTAAGAGCTAGTCGTTCGACAGCTACAACGCCTAATGTTCTATTGCAAACGTAAAACTGTTGTTTGCTGAATACTTAGTCTACTCTCTACTGCTCCCAGCCACCTGACCTTCGGCGGGCTCCGAGCAAGCACTTATTCCGCCCCAGCGCCCTAAATCGCCCCCTATCACGGAGCAAACAAACCATGAAGCCGTTCCCGCCACAGCCCGACGGAGCCGATGCCTTCGTCCACCAATCCCCGGGTTGTTGTATGGCGATTTGTGAGGAGTCTCCGCTTCGTGGTGGCCAAGCAATCCGTTTAGTTGACACAACTATTAGTCCATAGGTTTGTTCCCTTCCTCCAATTGATCTATCTGTACTTGGGATGATGGGATGACATGTCGGCCTGGTACCGTACCCACCATCTTGACGGCGGTTTCGTATTAACCTCTCTTCCAGTGGGCTTTGTGTTAACAGAACGGAGTAGAAATTAGGATCAAAGAACGATTTTGGCCAATTCCCGCCAATCAGATTTATGCAAAACTGTGCGGCATATTTGCAACATGGCCCAAGTCTAGACCAGTACCTACTCCAACCCCGGTCGCCAGGGGGTTCAGAGCCGAGGGATCAGGCCCGTCTATCCTGTGATTTCCATGTCTGTCTTATCAGCAATTGCAGGCATACTTGATAGTGCTTTGCTTTGATTCATCTTCTGTTGCTCTAGCAATAGGAAAGCTGTCATTCGGCTACAGAAAGCTGCTTCTATCAAGCTCATTTCCAAGCTCATCATAGCTTTTGAGGTTATTTATTGTACCGTGCAAAGACGTTGATCGATTGATCACGTACCGGTTTATTCGGTATCAGCACTGGATAGCCCCCACTTGTTGAAGTGGATGATGATGCGACAGGTTGAGGCCCAGAGAAGTCGCAGACGCACGCGCGACAGGGGAGTAACACCATGTTCATCAGAGACCAGCAATTTGTGCTCTTCGTGTTCAGTTTGGTCCCCAGGATACTGTGAGGACGGGCACACTGTGCGACAGATCTGCGCTAGTCGAGATTTGATTGCCAACGGGAGGCTGGAGAGTTATAGCAGACGCGACTCGGGCACTGGGCTTCGCATCGCATCGATCTTGCAAAAGACCAAACATCCTGACGATTAGCCAATACTCGTGATAGGTTGTGCGGAGACTCTTCTGCATCAAGGCTCGTCACGCCGCAGCATGAGTGCGGCGCCGAAATGGCCCACTGCTTCAAGGGCTCACGATATCCTGGATAAGGCCGAGGGTCTTTTTTTCTTTTTTCTTCTATTTCTCTTTCTTTCTTATTAGAGGAACGCGTGCATAGATATCGGAGCGCGAGCCAGGTAGCCCAGCTGCTCAGGCGTCAGGCTATAGGCTGGGCAACTTTGCGGTAGGGCAACACTGTGTCACTCGCTTGGAAGATGACCGCCGACCGGGTGGAGCGGGATTTTGGTTAGTGGAGTGGGGTGCTTTGCCTGATGGTTGGGTGGCTGATGGGGTCGTGGACCACTGCCTCCGCAACAACTTAAGCCAGAATCCGCCCAGTCCAATCTCGAGGCTTTAAGTGTAAGTGTCAATGTCAATGTCAGTCCAGAAAGGGAAGTCGTTAACGCCCTTGCACAAGCTGTAACGGCCATCGTTCAAATACTATGCTCGTCCTCAGACAACGGTTGCGATGCCGAAACAAGGCACCGCCAGGCACAAGACGACGCCGTCCGTCATCACTGACGTCCCACCCTGTCTCTGTCTCTGTTGCCATCAGCGAAAGCTCTCCTACCTGGCATGGAGGTTGGCCGGTGTGAATTTGGCCCAAGCGACCAATGAAATTCGAATTTCGGTGATTAAGGACGATCGAAACGGAAGAACCCTGTTAATAATCGCGGGTCTGCAAACGGCTCTGTGATGAATACATCGATTGACGAAGACAACGTTATCAATTGAGGGTGTCTTGTAAGGCGCGGCGATCTTCTCATTGTCCGCAGGATAGTCCGTGTGCAGGACGGCATACGACATCACTATCCTCGTTTCATCGTCGGATCTTGATGCCGTTGCTGATAGCCTCTGTCCCCAGATGCGCCCGGCGGCTATAAACCAATGACCGTATCGAACCAAAAGAGAAAATACACGCAAGCA
This sequence comes from Fusarium nurragi, assembly GCA_012977755.1. Taxonomy (NCBI): domain Eukaryota; kingdom Fungi; phylum Ascomycota; class Sordariomycetes; order Hypocreales; family Nectriaceae; genus Fusarium; species Fusarium nurragi. The sequence continues at coordinate 11,575 of JAALXI010000465.1, read as the reverse complement.
ATTAGATGGAGGGTTTTCGAACGACACGACGGTTGATTCTGAGTTGTTTATATGCGCTATTGGCTGTGCTCAATCCGCGTCCTCCCCCAATATCATGCTACGTACAATAGACTCCCGCACATGAATCATCCCACTGACAATGTCCACCTCCATCCATTCCAATAATTCAGGCCCTCTTTGATCATGACAAGAATTACACTTGCATGCGTCCGTTCTTACACACCACACATTGAGCTCCTCGACATGTGCGAAGCAGGCAAAATTCTCACACCCTCTACTCCGTGCTCTCTCTCACTACTACTACTACCTACCCACCACATGCGTGCCACTGGCCACTCATGCAACCCCAGTCGTACCAGCAATGCCGTCCTGCACGTAGCAACCCACCGGACGCTTGAATCGCCGACTCCCTAACTCAGCAACAGACAGGTTAATTCGGAGACTGTGGTTGGTCGGAGCTGGACCTGGCATCCCTTCCACCTTGCGCTCATCTTGCACCCATTCCACTCGTGGGGACTGGAAACCCGTTCCGCTGCAGCCAACAGCTTGCTGCTACTGTAACTGCTTGCTAGCAGACTCCTCGTAATTTAGCAGAGGACAGCAAGCCTTGCTCCCCCCCCGGTAGCCTAAGGCGTGCTAATTTATTCATTGCTCAATTTATCCCTTACCTACACGAGTGACTGGCACAGTGGGAGAGATTCCCCCGCTCCAAGTTCCTTAGGTGCTCCTCCACCGGCTTGAACCCTGACAGTTGCTGGGACTTAAGCTGGCTAGACTCTTGTCTCTGTAAACTTTTGAATCTGCCCCACACCCTGTCATCTCCGCTTCCGGCCAAGCGCCCCGTCAATTGCATGCAGTGCCCCAGCGGCCGCGATCGTCTTGGCCAATGAGCATCCGGGACTCTTTTGCTTAAGGTAAATTCCCTCCTCTCGTCTGCATACAGCAATAGCCATCCCTGCCACTTGCCCCATCCCCCCTGCACTCTCTCACTGGCCTTTCGAACACGCGCACTTGCACTTGCCTCGCCTGGCCTCGCTTCTTTCCCGTCCGCGCCACCCACGCTCTCCACAGCCCGCACCCAGAAAAAGGAAAGCCCCCCCCGACCCAAACCCAGACACACCCAGACCAGACTCGAAGCAGCAAACAAGCAAGAGCGCGCCCAACCAGGTTTCTGCGACAATAAACGCAGCGCACCGCAGCTCCCTCCATTTCCTCTCCGCTCCCACTCCAGATACAGTATAGATCCATCGGCACCACGCTCAAAGCAGTATCTCCACCACTTTTTTTGTTCTTCCTGTCGCGGTTCGTTCGTGGTAATACAAACAAGAGCTCTTCCTCTTTTGAGATAATCGAATCCAAGCCCATTTGAGACGACCATCAACTCGCAGACGCCATGGCCGACATTACAGACCAGCACGACCAGACCTCGCCTACCGAGCTCGATGACTCGCAGAACGTTGGCAATGGCAATGCCGCAGAGTCTCGCGGCATCAAGCGCCAGCGTCCTTCAGCTGGCGACGACGACGACGATGACGACGAGAAGGGCAGTCGCGAGCGTCGCAAGATTGAGATCAAGTTCATCAGCGACAAATCTCGCCGACATATCACATTTTCCAAGCGCAAAGCTGGAATCATGAAGAAGGTATGCTTCCACTCCATCTCTCGCCAGCAACACCAAGCGTGTTGCAACGGCCAACAGAGTCAACATCACGGTTCGAAGCGCATACTGTCTGCCACGCGCAGCTGTCAGCGTGATTTTCCCATGGGACTTCGCCGTGAATTGGTGCTTTGGACAACCTTGCGCTGCCCGTTGATCCTTAGTCGCGGTAAAAGCAAGCTCTCCAAGCTCCCGCGTTCACCCCTCCATTCACACAAACACTTGTCGCAATTAATCGCCTGATGCACAGATCGCTGACCTTTTTGGACTACTAGGCTTATGAGCTTTCTGTTCTTACAGGCACTCAGGTCCTGCTCCTTGTTGTTTCTGAAACCGGTCTCGTTTATACCTTTACTACACCTAAGCTCCAGCCCCTCGTGACAAAGTCTGAGGGCAAGAACTTAATTCAGGTACGTGACCATTCTTTTGTTCACGCGTCTTACTCGGCCAATAATACATTCACACTACGTGATTCATAGCGCTGACTATCATCAGGCATGCCTTAATGCTCCCGAACCGACTCCAGGCAATGAGAACGGCGTCGATGGTGGCGACCAGGTCGAGTCTCCCGAGGAAACCCCCAACCAGCACCTCCCTCCTCAGGGCAACCGACCTGGCATGCCCCAGAACCCCCACATGTCTAACAATTACATGCCCAACATGCCCATGGATCCTCAGCAAGCTTTGGCTTACCAAAGCTATGTGCAACGAAATCAGGCTTATGGCTCAGCTCTACCTCCTCAACCAGGTATGCCTGCCAACAGCCATCATCAGTCGTAATGACGTCCGACCCCAAAGATGGATCTTTGGTAACTGATACCCGGCGCTCAATGTTTATCGAGATGCCGCCTCTCGACCTTGCACGTCCCTCCTTAGCATCAGAGCTGTCTTGTGAGGTCCTGGTGAAAAGGCGTTGGTTGGTGTTGATTTGCCACCTGCATTTTCTCTTTGATTTTGTTTTTATTTCAAATTACATGGCGGCTCTTAGGCCACAGCGAAGCCTGACGAGTCCTTTTGCTGGACTTTAATAGTCGCACCCAGTAGTAGCGCGTCTCTGGGTTGTAACATTTGCCCCTCGTGGCCACACATAACTCCTCTCGGGGCTGAAGCGAACAGGAAGAGCCGACCTTCAAAAGGCTCTCACGGAGAACTCCACATATCTTTGTATCTTGTGGTCAGAGACTCTGGACGCGAAGAGCCCTATCCTAGAAGCTTTGCGTGTGGCGGATGCATGTTTGAGCATCTTGGGGTTGTAGTCGAAGAATTTGAGGAGAGGGAGAGTTTGACTTGTGAATTACTTCGAGTATTTGGGATGGTACGGGAACGGATGGGATGAAGGAACGAATGATTATGGAATGGGAACCTGGTGCAGATTCGACGTCTATCATGGACGAAAAGAGACGAAGGATGCTTTCAACACGGAGGGGTTTAATACCCAGCGTTTTTATTCGCCCAGGCTGTGATGCCTTGTATAGCAATCTCAACTTCGTGAGGCTAACATTTCCCAAGAGGAATCTTTTGTGCCTATTGAAGTCGTTTTTGGACATTTTTGGACATGTATTCATTACGCTGACACGATCGCGGTCATCATCTGGCAGAGTCGTGTAAGTCAACATCGGACTTGCCCAAGATAGGTATTCCACTTTAAAGTTACCCCAGATTTGCAGGCATCTGGAAACTGGCACTACTTTCCATGTAACTTTGGCCGCCAAATCAGGTAAAATCTTAAATTCAATCCGTGGACTGTTGCCACTGTCAAGCACGGGATCTCAATTAACGTTACGATACAAAAGAGGCAAGTTCGAAGGATTAACCAACGGGTTTGACCCCACGTGTTGCCTCTCTTACCGCATTAGGAGGGTTGGCGGCTCATGATTGGGAGATTTTCTTACGGCAGGGACCCTTCTGCGTTCTACGAGGGAAGCCTTGCCTATTTTCGTCATAATCTCCTTCCTTCTTTTCTGCCGGGGACGAGATGACGTTGGGCGAGGGGGGAAAAAAATGAGTACCTACGACAGAAGGGGTTTGGGGTCGGCCTTTTCCTTGTTTGGAGGTGAGGTGGGGATGTGGGCTTATTTGAGAGGATACGGCATTGAGGCTTGTGAAGGGCTGGATATAAGTGATATGTACTTGGGATAGAAGATCAGTGGTAGACAGAGAAATATTGGTCGTCTGCCTTGTGGCTGCTGGATAATCTTCTACTGATAGCATCTGGAATATGTTGAAAGATACAGGAATGACTACATGAATCGAGTCGAATCAACTCGTGCCGGCCAAGTTTACACAAGGCAATTATTATTCATGGCTACGCCAGGGGCTATATATTGAAACGGCAATCGGAACTCCCCTTGTTCGCTATCGGCAGCGTCTAAGACTTCGAAAGAGCTTGACCCTGAGGCTCTTAGAAGAGCCCGAACGGAATGTGGAGATCTATGGACCGACATGTACGTACGAAAAAGAGGAGTGATCTCTCTGATATCGACTGTTCCGGCAGATGTCAGTCGTCCTTGCGTGCGCGGCCAGATTCGTACATGCTCAGCTTGTATGTAGAGGAAACTTACAAGACCCTGTCCCTATATTGGAGCCTACAGCTTTATATCGACCGCTTTTAGTAGATGACTATGTGTAAGTGCTTCTCTCCTCTTTTGTCTTATGATGCTGGATCTCCCAAGCAGCTGAGCAGAAACCTTGACCGCGGACATCTGCCTTCGAGGTACTTTAGTAATAGGCATACGCATGCCCGACGAGCTGTCCAGCTGACCAGAGCCCGAAGGGAACACAATATAGACGATGCGGAGGCATTAAACTCATCGATAACTTGGATGGTTGATCAGCTGGTACCTCGAGCTGGCCATCGAGTATGTATACATATGTGTGTCACCGATTGCATTATATTCGAGATCGATGGTTTTGCTTCTTAACACATATGTAGCTTTGATACCTCGTGGATGCTAAAGTATGGAGGTGTGACAGGGCGCTTGAATGCGCCTCGGATAACGGGCTGCTTGCCTCCCCAAACGCACAAAGTTTGGCTTTGGAAATTACCTTGTTGACAAACACAGAACTGTGGTCATACTTCAAGGCTCTGGAGTTTCTTTATGGTTAGCCTTCGAGTCGACCACGTGTATTTCTTGGATGTGATGATTGCAGCTGCTCGATCCCTTGCCTGACTGCGCGCTGCTCTTCTTCTTCAGATAGGCTTCAGACCTAGTAGAAGTCGTAGCATAGCTTCGCCCAACCTTAGCATTAGATGGAGATAAGAGAGTGAAAATTGTGCTTCACATATATACCATCCCCAAGCTTATGTTTACCATCTACTCAGGAAGTTATGGACTACTCTACAAAGCCAGACGCCATATAAGCAGAGAAGATCGCCTACCAAGTTGGTCATATCATTCGCAAGTCCATGTACCGACTGCCGCGAATGTTGATTGTAAGAATGTTATTAGGATAATGGTAGAGACTGGACACTTAATTCCAGCTCAAGAGTCTACTGACAGGTCCTGTTAAGCCCACGATATTCACGATGTAATTTACGAAGACTATTGAGTACACCTCACAGCAGCATCTTGTCCAATGTCAAATCGACGAGCCACTACTTCAAAAATGACATCTTGTCGTTCAGTGTGAATACAATGAAGCATTGCCAGGGCTCGTTCATAAAAATGAACGAATAGCACTAGGACCGCTTCGGTATGGTCGTAGTTGTTGTTGGTGAGCAGATTTGAGCAGGTTTTTTGGGCCGGAGACCCGATTGATGTACTGGTACCTCAGTGACCTAAACCTTACATCTCACTAAGAATATTGACTACAAAGCTAGGCCATTCCAACAAGCCATTAATGTAGCTCTTTGGAGATACGATGTTGTTAAACTGGTTTATGGATGTTATTTATACGAACTTGGTCATCCGCCTGCTCCGCGTAGGATATTGATCGAAAGCCTGAACGCCGCCCAGCGGTCTGTTCCTAAAGCCCTAATTCTAGCAGTTGAAGCTGAAGCGTCGTATTTATAGTTCGTTTAATGCTCGGCTGTTGATGTATATCGACCAACTGCTAGGCTGCCGACAAAGACACCTGCTAGGACCGAGAGAAAGTAGCCGACATTCATCGTCATGACGGCTAACATGCTGCGAAATACCATTAGCATCTAGTTCTCAGACACGTAAGACTAAACACGCAATCAGTACATACAGTAGATATCCAACGCCGACGATCACAGTGTCAAGGCATGCTCGAACGGGATCAACGCTGAACCGCCAGGGCCTCGTGGCAGCCTGTTTTCTTTCCACAACAACAACGGTCTCCTCAACTCCATTCTCCGAAAGCGTCATGCGGCGCGCATCGGGGCTGGATGCTATCTGCTCCGATAACGGGATCTTGCCGTTTACAGAGACGTAACGACGTGCGGCTTCGCGATCGAGCCAACGGGCTTCTTGGACGGCTCTGAAGGCGACAAGGCCCCGCGCAATGACGGCGAGGACGGCGAGGAATATGCATGTACCTGCGTAGGCACCGGCGTTGGTCGGCGTCCAGGAGGTCGCGTATAGAGGCGTGTCGGTTTGCGTTTGGAAGACCATGGTCATCATGTTGCTTGAGCCGTGGGAAGAGGAGGAGCCGGACGAGTCGCCGTCCATGTCCATGCCGGACATATCGTGTCGTGGGAAGTTCATATTGCAGATTGTTGTAAGAGCAGGAGGATGGTTTGGCGGTTTACAAGATGGATTGGTGATTCACGACGGTTCGCAGGTCATAAAGGCTTGAATAGTTGAACTTGAGAGAACCCGATGGACGAAATGAAGTAACAATAGCCGGAGTTCAATCGACCAAACTGCTTTCCAACGCTATTTGAAGGTGTAGAGAAGATGTTGTAACAGATTCTTGCTCAAACCGACTCATACTCTGGGGTCTGGGGTCAAACGGCAGGCACATGAGCTGTACGCGGAAGTACTGATACTTGTGCTATGTATCCCGTGCCGGACACCCCACTCTCCGGAGAACCATATCTAAGTTGAGCAATATCACTTACAAGAAGTTGACCTCGACTAATTCGACATAAAATAATCTGACAAAGAATACTATTCTCAAGGAATGGTATATGCATTAACTTGACTTACCACAGAAAATACCTGGAGAAAGTCAGAGACCTCCAGCATTCCAGTACTGAGCCATTGCCTCTATCATGACAATCGCAACGCTGCCATTTGAGATTTATGTCACTTGGCAACCACCTGCGGTATGAGCCCTTGTATCTTATTACACATATACTTCTCAACTGATACTCTACCTCGAGCCTGATACCGCATGATCTGGAAGTGAAACTCCGGCTGCTGCAGGCATCGACTGTACTTATTTGCTGCATAACAACCTCATAAAGCCACCGGCTGTTGGCCAGGCCTATCTTCTCCTTCTGCAAGCCGGGGTTGCAAAGTCCCTTCAGGTGCGGGATGTCTTCAGTGAGCCGGTGATGCTTCTCCGTTGCCCAACTTGGCTTTGCCGATATGTCTGAATCAATTGAACGTCTGAGGACCAATGCATGCACGCATCGGTTCATGATCTCGTGAAGCTATCCGGTAACCCGGCATTTTCATACTACTACTACCAAAGCAGCACGCCACTGATACACCCATTTCAATGGCATAGCTACGCTATCTGGAAGACACTTAGCAGGGTACCTCGAAAAACGCACGGGAAGTTTGGGAGAACCCATCGTCTGTCTTATAGTTCCGGTGGCACGTCAATTCCAACTATTCCCACCGAGCAGCTAGACTTCACGATATTCAAAATCGATAACAAGGGCCTATTGTCTAGCAGGCACCCCCGTATCAATTACAGCGTTGTCTCTGCTGTCGCTACATATTCGTGAAATGATCAGAACGCCCATATACTACGCAGCTCGCGAACCAGTTTCTTGACAGCCTATGGCGTGCATCTATGCAGTGTGATATTAGGTTACATGAGCATACAAACCTCTTCGTATAGCATCTAGCCGACGGCCGAGAATCTACGACTGTAAAAACACTCTCTCATGCTCTCTCTTGGGTCCGAAGAGGAATGGTTTGACAAATAATCGAACTTGGTCGCCATACGACCCTTCACTCGGGCCAACATATCACAACTCGTTATGGAATACTGGCGAATTCTTTCCCCTTTACCCTTGTAGTCTTCTGTGTATATTCGTAGTTTTACGGGACAGGCAGTCTTTTGCCCGTTATACGAAGTTAACCCAAACGTCAAGTCTAGTGCAGAACGACAAGACAGATATTCGATAGCGACAGCGTTCGATGAGAATAGAAGCGGTGATGTTGCCTACGGCCTCTTAAGCAAACCTCCTTCATATCTCCATGGTCTTTTCACATTCTGATGCTGTGGCGAGCTTCAGTGGTATCGTTGTTGCCCCTTGTGCTTTAATCATGTAGCAAGGTACGCACAAGGCTAACCTCGAACCATCGACCACTTTATCCACTTATCCAGATACCAGGCTCTACGACAAAAGATTCACTGCTACTAGAAATCGTATCTCTAGTTCGACTTGGCCTGCGAGGAGTGTATGGCCTTGTATGAGCTGGGCAAGACGTAAGCTCCAAGCTGGTACTTACCCTACAGCACCGAAGGGATATTCTTCAAGTCAAGTTAGACTCCGGTTTTGAACAATGATACTTTACCATGTTACCATAAACTAGGAGGGGGGCAGACCATGGAGCAATAAGTATTAGTCTCTAGAACAAAACTGACAACTTGGAATGGTCTCGGACCCTTGGCCACTCCGTTTCGACCTAAGCACCGTAAGCTTGTCTGGCTCCATCAAGAATTATTTAAGTGCTAATTATTCTGCTGACATTGCTCGTGTCAGTGGTCAAACACTTGAAGACCAGCGGGACGGGCCCGAACGTAATCTTCTTCCGTTGTGAGCAGAATAGCATGATAATAGGGAGTTGCAACGTTGCTTTGGGTAGACGACTCCGTAGTGCGATCATCCTTGAAGACACGACATACGAAGTCTGTTTTACTACAAGATCCAGGCAATTCGAAATATAAAGTACTACTTTTGAGTTAAGATCTAGTTCTTAGTTAAGGAGGAGGGAGATTGAGTTCCTATTCATCCTTGACTGTCTTACTCCAATACACGGGAGCTCAGTGCCAGCTGGAGGCCTGCTCTTACAGCTGTTACGTGTTGCTGCTACATCGCAGAAACACCAGCAGCGTCAATACGGTTGCCTCAGCATACATCCTCAGTGAATTTTAAGCCCAACTTATAGAGCCTTCAACTCCCAACAGCCCAACCCTATGGGCGAGGCGTTTGTAGACTGTATACACTCCAAGGGTTAGGAGAAGCAAATAGGCAGGATCAGATATCTTTTGCATGTTGAAGTATAACTCGCCCGAGAAAGGGCACGTACTCGACAGAATAGGGCCAAGACGTATGCAAACATAATTGTTGAAGGACTGCTTAACAAGTCGTAAATGCTTCGTGTACATGGAGGATTGCAGCGAAGATAGCCTCGAGTATCTAGGTTCCGCACGAACAAGACACCTGTGGCCATGGCAGGTACTGTGATCCATGGATAAACCGCCTTCAGTCGCTGAATTCTCCCCTGTTGAATGAACCAACATTCCAGTCGTTGAACCAGACTCCAACAGGGTCAGTCCCGTCAAGACGTCGGCGCAGATTTCGCATCGATCTCGTCCAGATATAAAATATTGCATACTACAGCGAGGATCTCAAACAAGGATCCATCCATGGAGACGTGGTAGCGATAACCAGGCGGCGGCATGTGCCTGTTGATCATACTCCATCTGTGCCAAACATCGTCAAGATCTGCACTTCCTGCAGGGCCAAGCGAGCGAACTTGCCCACCTCTTTCCGATCCACACATCTACAGACATTTTTCTGGAGCTAATCAATGGTGGAGCAGCTATTCTGAGTATATTCAAGGGTTTTTTTTTTCATTAGTTTTTTTTTTCCCCCATCCGTCCCACCAGACGCGTCTCGGCCCGGCATGTCTGACAGCCCTGGGAGGTAGTGATATCTGTATGACGATGCGCAGTGGGTGAGAATCTTTCCTTCCGCGTTTCACACGACTTCCAACCGCTATTTGTGATATGACGGTTCCGGGACCGGGGGCTGGTGTACACAGCAATAACAAATGGGAACAACTTGGATGATTGCATGCACAAACCCTGCCATTATTGAATCTGGCTGGCCCAAGATGAACACGGTGAATAATTAGCGACAGCCAGACCAGACCTGTATTGGTATTTCCGCATGCGCATCCGAACAGGTAGATTCTGTTTACTTCTCCTGCACCCCCCAGGGAAAGCTCGTCCATCGCACACTACAGGTTCCACAGCAGGATGCATCATGTCTGTCCATCACAGACATACTACGTACAGTAAGCACAATGGCGGGGAGAACTCCGCGGATCCAACGCCCTTGCTAGGATACTTGATTGACCCCGGCGCCGAGCAGGTTGGTCTTGTCGGCTCTCAGGTTCACGTATCCAAGCCGAATGAGCCTTGCGGAGAATACGAAGGGTGCTCGGTGAGTTTGTGAACAAGTTATCGTGTTGAACCGTTGAAAGCGACACCTCGCAACGTCGCTGTGTCGCCCCCCTCGTATCAGCGAGACATGGCTCCAGCGCTCAACCTGAACCTTCGCCTTCCCTGTCCCTGACCGGTCGTGGAAAAAAAGAAAACAAAAAAGAAAGTCGGCAACCTGAAAACTGTCTCGACAGGGAGCCAAAGCTGGATGACCAATCGTGGGCGGCCGCCCCTGATGAGGGTGTGCGGAGGTTACCATACCTATCCGGTCGTGTTTTCATCACATTCGACACTTTGAGCCTTATTAAGAAAGCTCTGCTTGCCCCAGGGCTTCCGTGCTACAAGCGCAGTTGTCGTCAATGAACAGTCGTGATGTTTATGTCTATATCAAAGCCACTTCAACGTCTTCACAGAGCAAACTAAAGAGAATTAGGTAACCTAGCCTAGGAAAAAAAGGCTTGACGATGAGACGCCACCAGGAACGATCGGCGCAGGGATTCTTTGTGCAGATCCGTGCCATTTGCGGCTGCTTGGTTTTTAAAAAAGAGATTAAATAAATTGCTCTCTGTACTGTATCATTCTAATACCAAAAATGACAACAATCAAGTTTAAGAATATACGGCTTCTGGAGCCGTTGGCGATCCGACTTCCTCTACCCCCTGAGGATAGGTGATAATCTCACTTCGGTGTCAGGCTGTCCCCCCCCCCCGTTTGTGGACGGAGATTAATCCAAGAGAAGACATCCATGGCAACCTCCCAGGGACTAACGTTCTCTCCTTCAGGGCTCAGCAGCCAAGACGTAGATCACACGTGCTGAACGGTCCACGTCTGCTGCTGGCACGGCTGAGTATTGTTGATGGATACTGAACTTGTTCTCTGCAAATAAGTAGCAAGTCAGGCCAATAAACTCGTCAACGTCGTTCAAGCGGTTCCGAGATTGTGGATCGTGTCAATATCTCAGGTTATCCATCACTGTGCGCTCTCTCAACCCCTGGCCGTGTAACAGTGGCACTGCAGCTCTACAGACTACAGAAGACGGTCAGTTCAGCTGCCTGGGATGATAATGACATCGTTGCTCCGTACATACTGAGCTGAACAGAATCATCTTCATGTCCACTCCTGTCGTGCAAAGTTCGCTTGCCGCGATGACCAGGGCCCAAACTGGTTTGTCTCGGCACGGTAACTACCTAGCACCTTTCACCTTTCGCCGTGGTTTGACCCACCAAGCGCGGTATATCATTGTGATACGTAACAAGCCGGCGATTTTGAGCATTTTGTTGCCGCTACCTCCTCGTGGTTACACAGTACCCGAGGCTGCAGTGGATTTGAAAGGCCTTTCTCTGCATCCGTGCGGCAGCGATGGAAGAATGGAATGTAATG
>JAALXI010000464.1:0-58325 GCA_012977755.1 Fusarium nurragi | reverse complement strand
CAATCAGGCACGATCCCCTACCAGGACCTGCGACCCTGTGGCTCCTCCAACAAATTCCCCCGCCAGTGTCGAACTTGATCCCTTCAAAACGACAGTACCAGAACCAGCCAAAATACTAAAGGAGACAAAGAGCAGAGCACAGAACTGCAGCCTTTGTTCCTCGACTTTCACACATCACTTGAGCGTATCAGCACTACAACTTTCGCCATGAACCCTCACCAGAAGAACAAGGTCGACGTCAAGGTAAGCCGCCCTTGGGAACCGACCTCAGACGACTCGAGCTCCCCTCTATTCATGACTCGATGCCCATGATATCCCATCTCCATACCCGTCAACAACCACTCCCTCTCCGCAACCTCTGCACCGGTACAATACCGAGCTTCCTCGACCTCTCGCTAACGTCATGCTCTCCGCCTTAGTCACTCACTCCCGAGGAGCAGCGCCTCTTCCGTCTCTACGGCAAGCTGCCCTCCCGCTCCGACCACTTCGCCAAGCATCTCAAGGACCGCAAGTACTTCGACTCGGGTGACTATGCCATGTCCAAGGCCGGCAAGGGCGACGGCGTTGACGCCGGTGCCGTCGGCTCTCAGCACCCGGTGCCCGAGAACATCCCCCACCTCTCCTCTCCGGTGAACGGCTCCGGAGCCAGCGTCCCCAAGCACACACACCACGGCTCCGTCCCCGGAATCCAGGCAGGCAGCCCTATCAAGGAGAGCAGCTTTCTCAAGAGCGAAACCAGCGTCGATGAGACCCAGGCAGACGATGCCGACCAGCCCAAGGACGCAGATGCTGCTGCACCTGAGCCCGTTGCCGCCGGCGGCGAGGGCATCCCCATCTGACGAAAGAGAGTACCCGCAAGAAAAAGGCAAAAAAATGTGCGGCCGAAACAGAAACGGTGGGATAGTCTTTGTTATTTATCTTTTCCATTATGCACGACACGAAACAGTGGTTTCTTTGTACGAAGCCTGGCGTGTGGGCTTGCGGTGGATTGCGAAATCGGTTTTGACGACTTACGAGGATCGCACAGTTGGCGTTTGGGAATTGGCAAACAACCTGGTTCGCACGCACGGAGGGGACATATCTCGATCTGGAATCATCAGATAGGTTGTTTGGTTGCGGCAGGGCGAGAGAAGCATCGCCCTTTCCGCACAGAGTTATCATGTTCATTGGGTCGTTTAGCTACCCGCTTCGTTTCCAGAAGCATCCTTTCTATTTCCTTTTTTCTTCATCTTCATCATCATCTTCGTCGCATGTAACATTCCCCAGACTCCTGGTACCCGTCCATGGTCTCGTAGAAATATTCATATACCCAAATTGCACCTAAATTGTGATGCTCACGGTTCAACCTTCCAAAGCCTTGAGCGCCATCTGCTTAGCACCGTCGAATGTCTTGTTGCCACCGATGAAACCAGCGGCGTGGACAAAGACACAGCCAGGAATGCCACTGATGCCATCCAGCTCAGCGTCCCGGAAGCCTCTCCAAGCCTCGGGCAGGGGCTTTCGGCTGACGAAAGAGTCTTTGGTCTCAGGCACGCACTGAACCCGCCACTTGGCGCCAGGCTCAGGCTTCTCGGCGTACAGGACGTAGAGTACCGAAGGGGTGCCGTCCTCAAGGGTGTATAGGTGGTCCTTCCAGGGCACAGACTGGCCCTCGAGAACGAGAACGCGGCCTTGCTCGTCATATTGAGAGCGCTTGTTGAAGGCCTCCTGGACGATAGTGCGGGCAGGCAGCCAAGAAGCAGCGTAGTTGTCAAGATCGCGGTCAAACTCCTCGCCGATACGGTTGCTCGCCTCGTTGAACTTGGCATCCTCAGCAGCCTGAGCTTCGGCGGGGTCAGAGGGTGTAGGGTCGTTCCACTTGGGGTTCAGACGCCCAACCATGGCGCCGAGACCAAAGGCACCCTCGCTGAAGCGCTTCTCAAGGCCAGCGGCGGAGATGGCAGCAGGGTCGAAGACCGAGATACCATTGTCGTGGGCATCGAGAGCCTCGACAAAGTTCTCGTACAGCTTCTTGTAGATCAGATCGACATCGGCGGAGTCCTCAGACAGGCCGAGACGCTCGGCAACAATGGCACGGCCGAAGTGCAGGAAGACAAGGCCGGCGCTGGAGAGCTTTGTTGGGCGGCCGGGGAAAGTGGTAGTAAAGCCGCGCTGGTGGTGATCGAAGCGGCGCTTCTCAGCGTCGTACTCGCCGCCGACGTCGACAACGGTGTGGCAGGTAGCCAGAACGGCAGGGTCGCGGGTGCGGACAAGGCCAGCGTCGCGGTAGGTGGGAAGACGGCGGAGCATGTGGACGGCGAGGGCCTCGTCGGCGTGGAAGTGGCCGTTGTGGGTGCCGATGAGAGGACCATTGCCGGCGGTCTTGACGCGCTTGGATGCTGATTCGGCCATTGTAGTGAAGAGGCGACGAAACATATAACTGCGTGTACGCCTTAAGTGGTTGTGTGGTTGTGTTTGAGGGAGAGAGGTTGTGCTTTTGAGGGAGGATAAAAAGTTGTAGGTGAAGTTATCAAGGTGCGGGGGACAAAAATAAGTGGCACATCCAATGCGATGGTTTGGTAATGGTTTGCAGTGGCGTTGGAGCTATGTTGGAATTTGGCGAGTACATGGAGTAACATGACAGATGAAATATTGCTTAAATATGATTCTGGCCTCTTCATCAGAGAACAATCCATTTTCATTGCTCTACGCTAAATGATACCAATAGCTGGCTGTTGAAATGCAGTCGGGCTGATGCTTTCTAGCCCCGCGTTAGTCCAACCTGAATTTATATCAACAGCTCCTCAGCAGAGGTTGTCAAATCACTGAAGCTATGTGGCTCTGAAATCTTCGTCCTCAACTGTCAACCCATTACCTCTCTTAGCCATTGCCTCTCTTTGCTAGACAAACAATGCCACCTCGGTTTCCGTATTCAATCCTCTACCATACTGACCATGAAAAAGAAGCGAGGTTCTTCGTCATCGGAACTGGACCAATCATTATGCATCAATTACATAATCTGGACCCGCAGATAAGATCCGATCTATCGAACATATATATATATATATATATATCCCACTTGGTGTTTGTTTCGTTGAAATTCAGTCCTCCCTTGTTCCAAACACAATATAGTTGAGTATAAGATGTAATGTCCACTGATCAAGTACGATAAATCGACGATAGATAGAGACGTTGATCTGAGGATATAGTTGCAGTACTGAGACTATACCTCGTAAGAGATTCTCGAGAGTTTAATAACACAAAACGTAAGCTATATCACTGTTTCATAGTTCTGAGACCAGCTCCGAAGTGCCAGATATCACAGCCAAGTGGTTCAAGTCAAACATCCACCCATTCATTACCTTATCCATGTATTCCATACTATCGCCTTAGTTCGTGGGAATAATAAACTTAACCCGTCCTTTGAGTCGCAAACTCAGCCTCCATAGCAAACCTACTAGAAGCAACCAACATATATGAGATCCCAACACTATGAGGTTTCCGCAGTCTATACTAGTAAGCGAGCACCCACTATCCGTCGTCACATCCATGGCTTCTGACAACCCATGATCCAAGCAGCCATGTGTGCCGAGTGGCAGGTATCGTCAAAGCGTAGGTTTCTTTTGCTGGAAGCGAAGGTAAAAAGATTTATCAGGAATATCATGTAAAGTATCTGTATGCTACTCTATCTATCCGTACACAGGCCAGCCCCTCGTTGTTTTACATGTCGTACGCCTCATTAAGCACCAGAAAAAGAAAGAGAAAAAAAAATGAAAATAGGATGGCTAGCCGCCGCTGTGATTGATTGCAAGCACACCACCTCAAATAAAAAGCACTGGTACGCCTTAGGTATCATGCAATGCAATGCACAAGCAAAAAACAAAAAATGCAAAAGAGCACAATTCAGTCAAAGCGCTCGTCCAGCCCCACATTCGCCCCGAAGCGTCCCGTCGTTTTGTGACGTTGTACGAGTCATGACTCGTCTCCGATAGTTCTATGCCACGCGGGCCGGTAGGTACGGATTCCGGCCATAAGCCCTGTGCCGCTCTAGACGACAATCCCATGTGTTGCATCGATGCGAGAGGGGCTCATGTGACTCCGGCAAGTGCGTAATTGGGCGATTGGAAGGGTATACAGAGCACATCAAACATGGTGTCTGTTCGACTGGCCCCGCCGATAACGGGTCAAAAAGGTACAATCCAGAAGAACGAAGGATAGAAGGCAATCCCGTGTAGACGGCACCGGTGCTGATTCGCCAGGTGCTAATAATATGTTATGGCATGGTGTTGAAGTTTGGCCGAGGCTTTTCGTCTTGAAATATCCAAATCTCATATGCCTGTGTATATCCCGGTGAATGGTGGATATCCGCCCATGTGATCTCGCAAATCGAAGAGCAGAAACACTATAGGATGAGCTGCTTGAGATTGCGCTGAATGATCATGTCCTGGACAGAAGCCATGGTGATCTTGAGCAAGTTTGTGTCGGTAGCGTTGGTGAAGTGGCCGTAAATCTCCTTCTCTGTGTTTCGGTTCAAGGCCTTGAACTTATCCAGGAAGTACTTGCTGGCTGCCTTGTAATCGTCCTTGGGTCCGTGGTAATCGGTAAAGCCGTGATTCGTGATAGGGCTCTTGGGGAGCTTCTCCTTGAACAGATCCATCTTGTTAAGAAAGAGGATCAGGGCTGACCTAGCGAACCAATGTGAGTTGGCAATTGACTCCCAGAGCATGAGGGCCTCGTTCATTTGGTTCTGCGGTACTGTTAGCGTGCCGTTCGTGGGTTTGCGTCACGGTTCGTTAGGTACTGACCCCATCCTTGTCCTCAACCAAACACTGGTCGTAACCACTAATAGCGACCAGAAACAACAGGCAGTTGACGTTCTCAAAGCAGTGAATCCACTTCTTCCGTTCTGATCGCTGGCCACCAACATCAAACATTCGGTAGGTCAGCTGGCCGAGGTCGAAAACAGTCTCTGTGATACCGGTAGTTCGTAATCTGGATCGGAGAAGATCCTGATCATCTGGAACATAGTCCCCTGCCCAGAGTCTATCAATATCTTCGATAAAGCTTTGACAACATGTTAGCGCATCGTTGTGTGGGATTCGGTCATGCCATAGTGCAACACGTACTAAGTGAGATTGTCGTGCAGCGCATATTCGTTACCCATTCCAATGGCCCTTCGAACGCCGTCATCTACCCATAGCGCTTTGATAGGTTCGAGATAATTAGCAGGCATTGGCTCGTGAGGGCTGATCTCATGGTCGACAAGGATGTGGGCCATGTGTTTCTACGACAACTGTTAGTCACTGGGAATGTCTCACGCGATCGCCTCATTTTGACTCGTTTTAGAGAATGGCGTTTGGGCAGCCGAGGCAGGGGAAATAAGAATCAAGTTACCTCATTATCGGGGCTGTCAAATGGGATTTCATGTTCGCCCATTGCTTCCGCAATAACCCTGTAGGACTGAACAATGTTGTTGAAGATGACGGGCTTCCATTCGAGCTTCTCGTTTTTGCTGAAACCTTGGGAGTAAATGAGCTTCATCTGCTTGAGCACAGTAGATTTTCCAGACTCTCCAGCACCTGTTAGACGCGCATGGCGCGTGTCAGTCTCGGTTCATGTTGAGGCGCGACACGACAAATCCTACCCAGCAAGAGGAGCTTGACCTCCTTAGATAGCTTCTTCTCATCCTGACGAAGCTGCTTTTCGATCTCGCGCGACCGCGCAAGGCCGCGATCGCCCTTGTCTCGGCTGCCAAAACACATTGTGGGTTGTCCAAGGGCGGATTCGGAGTGTGCGGCTAGCTTAGCTGAAGCAGAGATGCAAGACAGTGGAAAAGAGATGGCGTTATCAACGGGGCGAGTATTTCAGTTCGGTTGTCGCAAGCGAGCAGAGTAAGACAGATCAAAACCGAGGGCGAAGCAGAAGGGTCGAGTTTAGGCCAACGCTACTGCAGGAGCAGGAGGCGAGTCGCAAGACGAGGTCGCGCAAACGGCCGGATGCTCGGGGTCGATTGAGGTATTCGATAGAATATTCAGTTGAGAAGGGCGCGAGAGTGGCGATGTCTCAGGGGTATCGGCGAAAGTGTTATAATTAGGTGTGGCGAAAGGAGACCGCGGGAGAGTAATGGTGAAGATCAAAAGAAAGACCTTGGGTCGTTGGCTGGTGTGGAGGGGAAAAGAAACGACAGGACAGCGGAGGACGGGAGCAAGCCACGCAGTTCTGAGACTAGGACAGGGAAGATCGGAAAAGATGGGTCGTTTCTCAGGTAGCGACTGGGTATGTCGTCGACGAGGCGATTCGTGACGGGATGGCAAGCAGCTCCACGTTCCCGTCTGTTAGCTCCTTATCGTCGCCGCAGGGTCTCCGTACCAACATTTTGCTCTGAACCCAACACAGTTCACTTATAGTAACTCACAGCTCAGGGTCAGCGTCCCTGAAGCTCTGCTCCGGGCGTGGGATGCGTGGCGTGAGAGTGGACCTTGTAGACCAGTCCTGAGTGGGCTCTTGAATGATGCATGCCAACCACACGCTGGGGATATACTAGACCGGTACCTGGCTTCATTCCAGGGCTATCCCCGTCTCCTGGCGTCCCTTGAAACGCACGTCTTTTCTCCAGGTGTTCGCGCTCAAGTATTCATGCTTTCAGTATCAATTACTGTTCTTTCTTTCCCTTTCCATCGCCTCTGAGTCATCCATCCCCAGCTACAATACGACTCTGGAACACCACCATCCGTGCTGAGAAAACCCCCACTGAGCAACGATCCCCCACGGGCCAACTGACATTGCGTTGCTTTTTTGAAAGCCCACGACGTGTGGGTGGATGCACTGACGATCAAAGAGAGCTGTCAGTATTTGTGGAGGCCGGCGTGTGCTTCAGGTTTTGGTTTTGGTTTTGGCTTCTGTTGTGGATTTGTATGCGTAGAAGCCCGTGCTCGCAACTGCCATGTGGCTCAAGACTTAATTAGCAGCCCGAGCGAAGAGCCGCCGTGTCCGGCCCTAAAAACGCCATCAGCCATTGATCGACATGGGCCTGTCCTTATGTAACTAACGACCGTTCTTGACGTGCTCCGACGCGCCTGATGGCTTGAGATACGGACCATAGATTCGATCCCCTAGTATCTACCGAATCTCTCTCTTCTGGATTCATCAGAACGGAGAAAGAGAATGAATTACCGAAGTGAATCTTTGAAGGATCTAATACATAGGCTAACTCGACTCGAGGTAGTTCTCTGGTGGTTGTGGCAATGATGGGTCACAGCTAAACCGAATCCGTTGTCTCATCTATGACTCTGGGCTGAAGAACCGGGGCGCTTTTGCCTGCGCTACTGTATCAGGGACAGAGTGTTAATGAGAAGAGAGACAACTTGACTTGTGCTCTGATATCTCATCAATCAGCAATGTCCTCTTCTCATTGGCTTCCAAAGGTCAAAGTGCGCAAACTTGGTTTATCCCGGTTCAGCTTGCAGGAGTTCCTTCGTCCCTCCAGGGTCCCCAGCTGTGCCTCCACTCATCTCCGTCGACGGTTGCAGGGGGATTCTGCGCTTATTGTACCGTTACATCAAATAATAGGGGAATTCTTTCGAACCGAGCTCACATCAACAAACATACAGTGACATATATGATGCCCATGTCATTTTAGCGGTCGGCAGCGCACCTAGCATCGCTAGCAGGGTGGATGATTTACAGTGTTTTTATATTGTTCTCGCAGCCGTGTCATCAACCGTTGGTTATATGGTTATATGGAATAAGCAATTTTTGCACTCCATAACCTCCGCAACCAGGTTGTGACTTGTCAAACTGACTTGAGAACGTCCTCAACATTGAGCCCAACCCACTACGACACATCACCTCAACCGTCTGCCACTGTCCATGCAAATTGATACACAATCACCTATCAAATGCCTCAATGACTGTATAATCGAATTTGGCTGCGCTAAAACAGGGGATCAAACAAGGATAGACAGTCTCTTTGAACCCTCCCCGTAAAAGCTCCGACCAGGTTACATAGAAGCCGCACATTTGGCACGCCCAAAAGGATGCTTGAGGATGCTTGAGGATGCTTAAGGATGCTAAGGATGGCGGATAAGGAGAAGTGATGAGGTGCGTGAAACGTGACTGACAAGGCTTGTTCTCGGATGTAGAGCTCCCGAGAAACATCTCCAACAAGGCCTAAGCCAACTATTGATGATTAGTAAAAGGTTGGCGTACCGGACGTTTCGTTTGCACCACTATTCATATGATCTGCAAACTTTATAATACTAAGACACAAGACAGATGCACTAGAAGCGCCTATCTATATGAATCGCTGAACAATAATAGCATATACCTGGGTCTAACGGGTTGAACCGCCCGACCTAGCGCTATTCCCAGTATAATAATAAAAATAACTTAAGTCTACGATATTGCCTCAAGGGGAACCGCAAAAAGACCTTTGTTGGGGCTGTGCTACAGACAGCTCGGTCACAGCGCATAAGAGGGGTGAAACAGGGAATGTCTTGCTTAGATTATGCTTAAGAGCCATGAATCGGTCAAGCGAAAAGTTCGATCAAGGGGTTGTGCATAGATATCGGTAGACTCCCGACGCATCATGGAAGTCATTCACATCGGCTTGGACGCACGTTATTTACAAGCTTTTCTCAGATGATCTTAGTTGTCGGCTATTAGACTGCAAAACTCTTATCTGACACTGACTATGTCTCAATGTTTCGCAAACACCAAGTCACCGCTTTGAATTTCCATGCTTCATGTTGACACATCTAGTATCCTGGTATCAAATGCCCATCATCAACGTATTCAACCAACCCAAACCCTCGAACGCTCTTAACCATCAGCCCGGATCTTTGCAAACCAAGCACGCAGAACAAAAACAAAATCTATTGCAAAAGACAAGACCCAAAAGTATAACGCCTTATACGATACTCCTTCTAAATGCCGAACCATCCACACCTCGTAACCCTTAGAGCGCCGGTCTCGAACCAGAAGTTAAGGCACTCCACAGAGTAGCAGTCGCCAGCGCATCGCTTTCAGATCCGTGGTTTAAATCTCCTGTATCGATATGTAATTGTTAAACGCCATTAAGCACCAAGCCTCTATGTCGACACTGATGGAAGCAATATAAAACTGAGATGGCAAGCATCTCGTCTAGTACCATGTGTTCTTTGAATCAAGATTGTAAAGAATCTTGCAATTCTGCCTCTGGCACATTTTTCCACGTTCAAGCGTCTTGAATCTGGGCCCGTTTGGACCAGTGACGTAGTGATACTGGCCAAAGAGGCGCCATTGACGGGGATCAGCAAGAGAATATACTTCGTCACCCCAATGACCGCGGTAATGGAACCAAGATGTCGGTGCATGAGGGTTTGATGCTGCGGGAATAAGGCTTAGAGGCTCATGCTTTGCATCTGGGTCAAGGTTCTCCTCTTTTGTATAATCGTAATGGTATGCGTAGTTGTTTAAAGCCGGGTCCCAAAGAGGTCCTTTGTCCGTAATGTCCTTGAGGAGCTTGAAAGGTAGGATATACGCATGGTTTCCAGGCAAGGCGTACATCGCATGAGAGCCCACGGCCGAATAAATGACTGGACGTTCACCTCGTTTCTCAACAGCCTCGAATGCATACGCCTGTCCACCTTCGTGTTCCGAGAAGAAGACACCTCGAGGGACGCCGTGCTCGAAACGCACCATACAATGTTCCCAATCACCCACATGGTTACCAAAGCGAATCTTGAAGACAGTTTGGCCAAGGTTGTACGAGTAGAAGAAGAACCAGAAGGCATCGACAATGCCGGACCCCTTATCAACCACTACGAGTACAGCCGGAGCGGTCGAGTACCCATTGACATCAGGCTTATGGCCATTGGATTCTTGCCGACGACGGCTCTGAAATTTGCGATTCCTAGGATCCGAAATCTTATGGACAGGGCGATTATTGTCGACATCGTACCAGGTGGTTGGCTCCCGAGCCTCAGGCTGTCCTCCAGGGTTTCCCACGGGTGGGCTGGTGTCATGGTCGCCGTCTTTATCGTCGGGGAATGGCTTGGGGATATTGTAATGGCTATGTAGCCAGTTGGGTCGTGATTCGACGTCGTCGTCGCTTCGAAGAGTAACCTTGCCGGAATACTTATTCAGCTCATGCAAGTTATGAAGAGTCCACTTCTCGGTCGAGTTGATAGGTTCATCATCGGCGTAAGCGGTCATGTGCTCGACGTGCTGGCGGATGTCTGAAGGCCAAAACTCCTCCCCAGAGTAAAGGTGAACCAAGGGAGCATGCTTTGTGACATAGTCGGGAATATCACGAAGAATCCGGCGGCGCTGGTTGGCGTTTCGCTTGTGGTCTTGACGGGGAATTTCTTGGGGCTCCCAAGATAGAGAACGGCGCTTGAGATCTCCCCGTCCAGGCTCTTGGTCCTCATCGTTTCCGCGGGAGGGGGGATCGCTGCGCAAGTGGTGTAGTCCGCACAGACTAATCCAGCGGCAAGCCTGACGGTCTAGGAAGTATGGGCTGCTGTTTACCCAGCGTCGATCTCTTGCGCGCCTCTCAGGGTCTTTGGTGGTTGGGTCTAGGATACGAGGAAGCAGCCATGCGCCGAACGAGATAAGCAGCATGAAAGCAAGCAAGACGGTAAAACGACGTAACCAAATCATGGCTGGAGCGGTCACGGGTAGCACAAGCCCATGAGGCGTAAGCTACACGGCGATTGGGCCAGCAGAGGATCGAGTGTCGAAGAGCGACGAGAAGCTTTGGGAGTTTCGACGAATGGGCGAGGGGAGGGGAACAAGATAAGATAGGCCTGCTGTATGGGCATCATGAAGGAATGTACAAAACCGCTCGCGGCATGTCGTTGGGAGCAAGGTTAGCCCGAGTATGGAGAAGGTTAAGAAGACAAAGCCTCCTGCTAGGTCGATGCAAGAAAAGAAGCGCTTGGACAGCAAGGGTATGGATTGGCGGAGGGTGTGGTGATTGGTGAGACGTAATCAGTGGAGATGCAGGTACATCCATAGTCAAGTTGCGTATCGTATCAGCGGATTACCTTGTGTACAGCCCCGAGTCTTACGACTGCATCCAGTTCATGGTCAGCCTAGACACCTTTCTTCCCAACAAATGCCCGTTTACGGCCCAGGAGACATGACCGCATGAGAAAGGTGTGAGGCTGGTCCTGAGTGACATGATCACGAGTCCTGTCCTGCAAGTGTACACTAGGAGCAAAAGACTACTGTGGTGGCCAAACCATGGATTTTCGACTCAACAAATCACCAGCCTCATCTCCTTGCTACGTTACGGCCTTACAATTGCGTCTCCGTATTCGGTCTTTGAGCCCACAGGGCTGATCTCTCTAACTGTTGGCTACATATCTATTGACCAACAGTGGCATCGTCGCAAAGCTTGTGCCATCTTTAACCGCAGCACACTCAGCTTGTAGCTTCACCGTTCATGATGCACAGTTTAATTACCCCATGATTATCACGACTTTGATGAGTACTTACCAAACCCGCACTGAACAAGTAAGTCAACAACGCCCAACTCCGGTGAAAGTTACGTTGTTCGTTGTGGGCGAGATTGCACCACGGGTATCATGATCTCGTACGCTATAGACTATATGTAAACCTATTCAACTCTTCCTGGGTGTCTAAACAGCTCCCAACTTCGTGTCAAAACGACTCGTTTCCCACAATAGAGCGGTTGGCTGGTGCCTTGACATCCTACCCATTCAGTCTGCCATTGACATGTCTCCGTCTTCATCATCCTCAGTCATGCTCTGATCGTCGTCCTGTTCCATCTCCTCGTCCTCCCTTCCATGCAGCTCATTCCATCTGCTCGGCGTGGGGGTTGACAGATTCCCTCCCCGTGCAGCGCTCTGCAGTTCTCTTGCTTTCAATGGTGTCGGAGTCGTTATATCTGCCGCTGCCCCACGACCACGACCAGCTCGAAGCCTGGGTCGTCCGCCCCTGCGTCCACTTGCGCGTCGCTTCTCACGCTTCGGGATTACCTCCTCTCCATCTTCGTTAAGTAGTCTCCTCCTTCGCCTGGGCTTGTAGTCAGGATCTCGCTTATCTTTGAAATCCTGGCCTTCACCATCCTGCGCCCAGACAGTGACCTGTCCCGTCTCGCCTTTTCGCTTCTTGAGCGCCCCGATACTTTCAAGTACTCCTGTCTGTCCAGCGCGCTCTCCCGATTTGTCTTTACCAACAGGGATTCGAAGGTCCCATTCCTCTTTGATGGCCGCTAATGGATCTTCTCTGACATTCTTGGGTTTAACAATGTACTCTCTAGTCGCGATCCTCGATGCACTTGCGCCAAGGAAATCGACGTTCCCGTCAAGATGT
Source organism: Fusarium nurragi (assembly GCA_012977755.1). Classification (NCBI taxonomy): domain Eukaryota; kingdom Fungi; phylum Ascomycota; class Sordariomycetes; order Hypocreales; family Nectriaceae; genus Fusarium; species Fusarium nurragi. The sequence goes on along the minus strand of JAALXI010000464.1, from coordinate 46,025 downwards.
CGTAGAGCAGGCAGAGGCTGATCATTCTCGCGCGATACAAAGATAGCTTCGGTACCAATGATCTCTGCCCATGAACCCACAAATGCGCGTCCCTTGTATGATATAATTGGGTGTTGCGAATGCAGCTGCAGAATCTGAATCTCTTCGGCTTCGTCACGGGCTTTGTTCTCGTCATCCTTTGTATTTTCCGTGTTTTCCGCTGCCTCGCCCATGTCCACCCCCTTTCCCTTGTCATTTCTTAGTGCCGGGTCGATGTCAGGCTCGTCGTCGTCGGCTTCTGGTTCCGGTAGTGGCTCATTGTCGTTATCGTCATCATTGCCCTCCCCAGCACGAATGCTTCTCAAACTCGGGTTGTGGTCGAGCCAGGTTTTGTAGTATCCACCTCGACTGTGGTGAGGCGCCCTTGGTTGTCGGTCTTTGAACTCGGGGTACGAAAGATCGAGTGCCAAATAATAGGTCTGGGGAAGGGTAAGCCAGTTGCGAACAATAAGTATAGAAGAACGGAACATGGTAGTACCTCAATTTCGGTGGTGGAGTATTCGTACTCCCAATCTTCTTGGTCGTCCCGTTCGAGTTGCTCTTCAACATTCAGCATTGCCGCCGCATCGGCCAGCCTTGCCTCATCCAGCGAGGAAGTCATGATATTGTCTACGGAGTTTTGTCTGGGATGAAACAGAGAACAACAAGCAAAGCTGTGGGATATGAAAGAAGTTCCTCTTCAAAGACTCCCTTTTTGAACCAAATGTCAAGTTAGGGGGGGAAAGAAGTCGAGAAAGTCGATCATGACTTTGATGACTTTGTTGACATCAGGCAAAGGTTGCGTCGCGAAACTTTAGCTTGCCTTAGCCAAGGTACTTGCCAATTGGGGGATGTCCCAGGGTCTGAAAGTCGGTCAAAGATGGCACTTTCTGAGAGAAGTACAGAATGGCAGGGATCAGGCGGGGCAGCTTCTGTGGCTCGCGACTGCCCCGCTATCGCAGTCTGAATTGTACCTCCACTGTGAGTCTTGTTGCATTTGAACTCAGTCATATCTCGACCTCTTCAAAACATCAAAGGCTTGAAATTGTTGAGTCATTCAAGACCACGTCCCACTCTTTATATATCGCATCATATCAGTAACCGCTTTCTTCCTTCAGAGAAACATCTGAACTCTATACTCTCATCTTCTCGACTTATCTGTGCCATCATATCTAGGGCAAGATGCCTACTGTTCACCTATTAGACTATGTCGCTGGCAACATCAGAAGCTTGGTGAATGCCATTGAGAAGGCTGGATATGAGGTCGAATGGGTCCGATCTCCAGAAGAAGTTCCCAAGGCAGAGGTTCGAAAAAGCCCCCTTCCCTCGCTTGTCCATCATGACTGATGCATGTTAGAAACTCATTCTCCCCGGCGTCGGCCACTTTGGCCACTGTCTATCCCAGCTCTCCCAGGCTGGCTATCTTGAGCCTATTCAAAAACACATCGCCCAAGGAAAGCCATTTTTCGGTGTCTGTGTCGGCTTGCAAGCTCTCTTCCAGGGTTCCGTCGAGGATCCCGACATTCCCGGCCTCGGAGTCGTCCCAGCTTCCTTGGACCGATTCGAAGACTCGAGTAAATCCGTCCCGCACATTGGATGGAACAATGCATTTACTGGTGGAAAGGCCATGTACGATCTTCAGCCCGACTCAAAATACTACTACGTTCACTCTTACAAGTGTCCCTACAAGCCGGGCGAGCTTGAGTCGCAAGGATGGTCCGTCGCGACTGGAACCTATGGCACTGAGACTTTTGTGGGTGCCATCGCCAAGGGAAACATTTACGCAACTCAATTCCACCCAGAGAAGTCTGGTGCCGCCGGTTTGAGGACGCTCCGTGCCTTCCTCACGGGCGAAGGTCAGAAAACCCTCGGTACAGTCGTTGATGAAGCTGTCGCCAATGCGCCTGTCAAGTTTGAGGACAGTCTGACACGACGGGTCATTGCCTGCCTCGACGTGCGAACAAATGACCAGGGCGATTTAGTCGTTACGAAGGGTGACCAGTACGATGTCCGTGAGAAGGGCGACGATCGCAACGTGCGAAACCTCGGCAAGCCTGTTGAGATGGCCAAGCGATACTACGAGTCTGGCGCAGATGAGGTAACTTTCCTCAACATCACTTCTTTTCGAGACTGTCCGGTTGCCGATCTACCCATGCTAGAGATTCTCCGTCAGACATCTCGCTCAGTCTTTGTGCCCTTAACCATTGGCGGCGGTATCCGTGACACCGTGGACACCGATGGCACAAAGGTGTCAGCCCTCGAGATCGCCACCATGTACTTCAAGTCTGGTGCTGACAAGGTCTCGATCGGTTCCGATGCCGTCCTCGCTGCCGAAGAGTACTACTCTTTGGGTCGCAAGCTCTTTGGTAACACCGCCATTGAGCAAATCTCGCGCGCCTACGGCAACCAGGCTGTAGTCGTGAGCGTTGACCCCAAGCGCGTCTATGTTCCCAAGCCCGATGCCACACGCCATAACATTATCGAGACACAATTTCCTGGTCCCAAGGGTGAAGAGTATTGCTGGTACGCCTGCACTATCAAGGGTGGTCGCGAGACTCGTGATATGGATGTTGTCGAGCTTGCACAGGCCGTCGAAGCGATGGGAACTGGAGAGATCCTTCTTAACTGCATTGACAAAGACGGCACCAACAGCGGGTTCGACCACGAGCTCATCAACCAGGTCAAGGGAGCTATCAAGATCCCCGTCATTGCCTCGAGTGGTGCCGGTAACCCGGCTCACTTCGAGGAAGTGTTTGAAAAGACTACAACGGATGCTGCGTTGGGCGCCGGTATGTTCCACCGCGGCGAGTACACGGTCAAGCAGGTCAAGGACTACCTGCAAGAAAAGGGCCACAAGGTGAGACAGTTCGAGGAGGGGTTCTAGAGCAGCGCGAACATAGAAGAGAAAAATTAGACAGCTTTTTGAGTTTGTTAACAATCGCTTTGGTATTATCTCGACTAGCAGGCATGTACTACGTAGAATATCATCACCATGAAAGCTTCAGAATAACACCGAGACACCTAAGCTCCAACACCTTCAAAATCCATCAAGGAAGAAAAGTAAAAAGAAAGAAAGCAAGAAAAAGAAAAGCTTGCGCCAAAAGCCCTGGGGTTGTTGAACTTTTGTGCAACTCAACGCCCTGTGCTATCTGATCGAGCAAACCGCTGAGCGAGCCTCCAGACTGAACTTGGTAGACACCGACAAAGGGAAATAACACAGTAGAAACCAAGGGAAAACACATCCACTCCCAAACTTCACAAAGGACGGAGAGATGGTGCCTACAGTTCCATGGCCATCAACATCCACTTCTTGCTCGTAACATCAAGATCATGAGCCCAGTGATCCAGGGTAACCATGTCGAAGCCAACCCACTGAAGGCTCTTGCTCAGAGAGTGAGCGTCATCCGCGGGGATGCGCCTGTCTATGCAAGTAACAATGTGGGAGCAGTCCAGAGGACCGTCGGCCAATTCAATAAGGGCCATAAGACTATGTCTCGTTAGCAGTTGTACAAAGAGCAACAAACAGGATGACATACGCCTTTTTCAAGTCTCGGCCGAGAACGCCTTGAATATCGAAGAAGACAAAGAGAGATTTCTCCTCTCCGTCATCAGCGACAAAGGCGCGGAAGCTCGCACCGCCGGCATAGTCCCACATCTCCAGCCAAGCGGTAATTTCGTAGGCAGATAGCTTGTCATCGGAGGCAGGCTTGAAGTGTTCGGGAAGCCGGTCATCGGACGGCGGCGTTGGTAAAAAAGCACCAGACAGGCCGGAGCCATTCATCGACGAATTCCTCTCACCGCGGAAAGTCGCCTTCATGGACTCGCAAAAGAATCTCTCACATTCTTCCCTGATCGAAAGTGCTGCCCCCCCTCGTCGTCCCAGGCGCCGGCCTGGGATTTCTCGCTTCTTGCTCTTGGGCAAGAGGGCGAGCTCGTTAGACGAGGTTAGTGCGGCGAGGGGGGGGCTTGTTGGAGGGGAGGGTAGTCCTGAGGAAGGGACCTCAGGAATACCACTCGGCCCCTGGGGCAGAGTTAGGACCTTTATATGAAACATGGTTTGAGTAGCGAGAGCGAGTATAACGTACCTGCAACCCCGGTAGTGCAGTAGTGGAGGCCCTTAAGGCTGGCGGAAGAGTCGACGAGGTAGCAAGAGGCAAGGACATTGACCTTCTGGGCAGCGGCCTCGCCGTAATTACTACTGTAATTCAAATTCTGATTATTCATTGGCGCCATTGCTGATGGTGATTCCTGGGTATCGACTAAAGTGGTGATAGTTTGGAGAGGGCCGAGGTTATTGATCGACAAAGGTTAGGTGATAACGTTTGGAAGTGATTCGTGAAAACAGCGTGTTGAAATCCTTTAAAAGAATTTGTATGTTGTTTGTGTTGAGGCGAAAGTTGGGCAGCAAGTTGTGAATACGTGCGACGACGTTTGCGGTTGCGATTGCGGTTGCGATTGGGTAAACTCGTGGAGAATGTCTTGTGCGTGTTGACGTGAGTGCAGATGTGAACGGGAAAGGTTGGGCAGCGGTGAGGATAAATAAGCGTGAGGCTTTGGAAAGGGAAGGACAGAAGGCCAAGAATTTGGCGACCTCGGGGCGCTCGGGGCGGAAGGAACAGTGCGTTCGTTTCGTGTGGACCCCTCACCTGAGGCTCTGGAATTTTGTGCACGACAGCGGAGAGCGGAGGCCAGTGATTGCCACACCTGCACTTGGGGCCGGGGGTGTTACAGTGCGACGCTACCTCTTCAGAACAGTCTTATCTTGGCAAACGCTGATGTGAGCTCAGCCCCGGGGAATCGGGATTGGCAATTGGATGGGAAGAATAACTTGCTGATCGCCTCCAATATCGTCACCAGCAGTCGCAAACTTGCTGAGACCCTTGTGATACACTGCCAGGCCTTTCCATCATGGCTTCAACTCATTCTTAACCAAGATGAATCATATCCTTAGCTGCCCTACTCCCCTATTGCACGTTGCTGTAGTGTCTAGGTAGCGTGCGGTTTCGCACTAAGGCGAACGCACATGGCCAAGTCTACTGGTCGAGGGACGAGGGTGGATAATGTTAGTCGCCCACTGGCAACAGAGTAACTAATGTTCAGGCAGTGCTTGAACTATATTCTGCGAGCAAAGTCATACAGGCTTATCTATAGGCCACAGTCCATCCTTGACAGCAAGAATCCGGTGTTTGACTCCTAACAATTGCATACCACTCCGCAATTAATTAAGACCAAGAGCGCATCCACATACGACACATTATTTCTGTCTTGCTTCTTACTACGGAGTATCACATCACATCAATTGAGAATTGACTTTCGCTCTGCTCGGGGCTATTCCTTTTCCCGCTAGCCCATCTTTTCACCGTAGATGCCACACGTCGAGTTCTTGGTTGCGCATCAGCGTTACACGCAACGTCCCCAAGACCATCTCACTCAAATGTGTCACCCACTCGGGTTCGAAGAGTCTAGAATTCTCTACCATCATCCTATGAGAAGATCTTCTCCAGCGCTTACACATCACCCAGCATTCTGCCTCGATGTGTATGGACAGCACCGTACTGTGCTGTACAGCAATTACTGCATTTGGTTCTTGGTGCCGCCATGCTGTGCCACAGACGCCGCTACTCTGTACAGTGTTTGTATTACCAAGACACTCCAGTTAACCTGGGGCAAACCCTCCACATTGTATCACATGATTAGATCATGATATTTGTGATCCGACCCGACCGATGGAGGTTCTTGCTGTATTCATCATGCCCCTTGTTCAACTCACCCACTGAATCACACCAGTAAACCGAGCAATGCAATGCGATTAGGTCAACTCGAGCCAAGCTAATAACCCCGTCGTGTAAGTTGATTGGTGGACATGCTTCGTTCCCAACTCGGCTTGGCTTGGTTTAGCCAACCCCGCGTTTTGCTTTCATTCGGGACGTGCCACCAGCCTCATCCATGTCTGGTCTGGCTGCAGCATAAAGTACTATAGTAAATGCGGCTAGGAGGGAACATACATGATCAACAGCCTCGATGCCCAATCCGACCTTTGGGGCTTGGGCGAGCGTATCTTGTTCCCCACTACTATTTAACAGAGATAGCACCGCTTCGTGGTGAACCTGTGCTATGAGTCGTGAGTGTATCTGTGCAAGAGCCATTGTCTTCAAAAAGCTCAACTCCATTATGTGAACTGTGAATCCGTAGCTATCAATCGGATATCCTCATTGGAAGGATACCCTCTCATGATTGAGCTTCCTTCGAGCAGCACGTCTATCGTAATCTGCCGCTCAGTCCACCCGGGTTCATTTGTTCGGCCATGCTATCCTCCACGTCTAATTTTTTAAAGTCTCCTGCTGTCCAACAAAGTCAGGGTGTCATATCTCATAGACCTGCCGATACCTTTCAATCTCTCTGGTAAGATTACAAAAGAATGCAAGACCACATATCCAATGGCAACCAAAATAGTCTAAACAACCGACCAGAACCGACATTAATATACTATCGTACAGTGGGGTATACATCTCCCATCGCATATGTACTATCCTAGACATCTCTGTGTTCCAATATAACTTATCTCGTTGTACTATCACCCGTGTCGTGCGCTAAGGCTTGCAAAGGCGTCTGGACTGTGCCGACCGTTCGTCCATGCAAGGTCCATACCAAGATTCATACTCTCCCTGCTCCTGGCAGCAAAAGGATCTGACGTAGTCACGGCATTTGTGTTGGCAATAGCGCTAGCAGAAGGCGTGTTGCTCATGAACGGGTTCGTGCTGGATGACAGTGGTTGAGGCACACTATGATTCTGTTGCACAGGGGTCATTGGTGTTTGCATCGGCTGGTTTTCAGGAATGGTTGGCTGTTGAGAATATTGTGTGGCCTGCGTTGCCTGGTATGAAGTCTGGGCCGAATCAGCACCGGGTTGCTGCGAGGCCGTTTGCGGGTAGTTGTTGAAAAGGGCCATAATCGAGGCATTGTCTGGTCTCTGTTGCTGGTAAAACTGCTGCTGCTGCTGCTGCTGTTGTTGTTGTTGTTGCTGTTGTGGCATCTGCATTTGTTGCCCATAGAATTGCTGCCCAGCCTGTGTTTGAGCAAATGGGTTGTAACTCGTTTGAGGTTGGTTTTGCATTTGCTGCATAACATGCTGCTGGCCAAAAATCTGTTGCCCCGTCCCTGCCATTGGCTGTCCAGCGTTCGCGAAAAACGGGTTCGTGGAGGTTTCGGGAGGGCTCAGGGGCGCAGGGCTCTGATATACCGCAGAGCCTTGATATACAGAAGAGCTCTGGAACGAACTTTGGCTTTGCTCGGGGATCTGGCCAAGACTGGGCGATGCAATTCGAGTCGGAGATCGCGCGAAGGGGTTGTATCCTGCACTCGCTTGGTTCGTGTTAACTTGAGGGTATGCGTTGGAAGCCTGTTGCGGTTGCTGCTGAACTGCGCACACGGAGTTTGAGAAGAAGGGGTTATATCCTGTCGACTGTGCTTGCAGTGGCTGAGGATATGTCATGTTGCTACTAAAGCCCAGACTTGAGAAGCCGCTGGGGGTTGTGGGTGCTGAAGGTGCCACTTGTTGGTATACTGGCGCATGCGGTGCGGGCTGCGGCGCCGTTCCACCGGTATGATGAGGAAATAGAGGCTGTTGAGGAGTAAGTGACATGTTTTGGAATGCCTGGCTGAACGCATCGGTTGGTTGTTGCGGCTGAGCAGCGGGCGCCCCGAATGGGTTCGTCTGGCCATAGGGGTTTCGGTTTTGAATGCTTCCAGTCGATTGAGCTGTCTGTGGCTGAGCCGGGCCCAAGTTATCAAAAGGGTTTGTCGAAGCGCTCGATGGGGTGGTTGGACGCTCCGTGGCTGAACGGGACGGAACGCTGAGTCCTGCACCGAGTCCCAGCCCGCCAGCACTTGGTGTCAGAGGTGTCAGAGACCTTGATGTACGTAAAGTCTGTTCTCGGGGCGAGGGCGTAGGTAGGGGCGAAGGACGGCCGTTGCCCTCACCGAGGCGCACAAGAGTCTCAATTGCCCGCTCAAGGTTGCCATTGACGCCCTTCAATACCAAGGCATTTCGCTTAGCGTCCTGGAAACCCATGTCTTGTAGCCTGGCCATCTTCTGTTCCATCTCGTCTGGTTGATCAAGATCCAGTGTTGCGCCAAACACCTTGGACGGCTTGTTGGGCGGTCTCGGGGACTCGGTGCGGGCAACTTGCGCAGCTGCTATTGATTTGGCCTCCTTTTTCGACTTGGATGATAGAGGAAAGATGGACGATGCTGATCGAAATCCGAACTTGGTAGAGTTCTTGGGCGGCAACGGCGGAGGTGTTCCCTCTCCTACATGAGGAGACTTATGCTTTCCTGTTCTGCTAACGGTGTTGTTCATATACTTCTGTCGTATGAATCGTTCCATTGCGGAATCGGCTTCGTCAGCGTCAACGGGGACCGGTGGTTTGCCATGTTCGGGGTTATAGATGTTGTTGGATGTAACGTTTCCGACCTTGCGCATATTCTGTTCATCTTGTAAGCTGGGTGTGATTTCCAGGTGCAATTGCTGCGTCATTCTTGTTGCTCACATCGACTTGTTCGTTCGTCCAACTGTCCATGCTCAAAGACTTGACTTTGGAGATGTGGGTGCCCAGCTTTCGATGAATCGCAGCGCATCTCATACATAGAAAAACGCCCAACTAAGAAACACGTTAGTTTTTGGAACAGGGTCAATAAGCAGTGGGAGAGCGTACACTCCAAGATGCCCAGGCTAAGATAACCGATCACGTTAGCAAATTTCGACCTTCTTGCGTACCAGGCCCGCGATGAGCTTCGTTACGCGTTTGAAGCATACCTGGATTACGTGCGTGACAGTCAGCGCACATATTATTGCCTGGTACATTCTGCACGAGGTCCTGCAGGGCCTTCTCGTTGCGCGCCTGCTGGCGCTTGCTCATCATACCCGACATGACAGCGGGTCTAAACGGATGAAGTCTGCAATAATGTAGAAAAGTAGTCCAGTATCAACACTGCCAGTCTTCCGGTGTAACCGTCTCGGGTCGTTCGTAGGGCTCGCGCAGGACAAGGTCGGCGATCGGTAACTGGAATACGGAGACCGGAGACCGGAACGGAGGTTGTCGTTAACGGAAAGCGGAAAGAAACAAATGATTAAACTTCAATGCTTTGGACAGAAAAAGCAACTGTTAGCAGCAATGTAGGTGAGAAGGAGAGACGGGAAATATGCGACGCGATGCGATTTAGTGGTTAAGAGGACCCAAAAGAAGGAGGAAAGATGGAGGTTGACCTGGAAGGGACCTAGACACTTGTTGCGCCGTGCGATTCAGGTCAAAGCGGTAGGGATGCGGGAGCGGGAACATGCACTTGCCACGCTCTGGCACTGCGTTATATTGTGATGATTTACCAGCAATAACTAACCATCAAATCCAAAATATCATTTACAAACAGAAAGGGATGATGAAAAGTTTTCTTCAAATAATGGCTTCATATAGTCAGAGGCAGAGTAAATTTGGGCAGAATTCTTCTCTTCAACTACGAGCCAGCCAAAAACTGTCCTCGAGAAAAAACAAGCCCCTGGACTGGGCCTTAGTAGAGATTCTTCGTCCCCTAAACCACGGTGGATCTCCATCTCGCTGTCCGCTTACATACAGTAGATCCACTGGTTCACTTATGGTAAGGTTGGTTTCTTTGGGGGCCCTCGGTCTATCCCGACTGGGTTTAGACAGACATGGACTCAGTTGATCCCTCCACCAGTAGAAGTGTCTTGACGGTCTGGGCTGCTTGGCTCAACGACGGCGTCAGGGGCAGGTCGCGTGGGTGAGACAGGGTTTGGATGATGAATCGATGTTCGCGAAGAACGATGTTAAACAGGAGGGTACCTATGTGTCATTGGGGCTGGGGATATCCATACCGCACGACTACATAGTATGTCTCTTGGTAGTGGCAGATGATACTAGGTAGAAAGGTCAGTAGTTAAGACAATAGCACTATTCAGACATAGACACATAGGTACACGTCTCATTGCATAATTAAATTGCATATTGTTTTCCTCGTGCAGTTGGCTGCTTGCCTTGACAAAGTGTTCTTCGGTATATTCGAAAGTGCCGTACTTGGATCTCTGGTGAACTCGTAGCTGTGCATGTGCGTGTGCAACTATTCCGATATCACTAAAGCCAGTCTGTCCATGCACATGCAATACTCTGTTTGCGAATCATGGTTCATGGCCAGTTCACATAGTTCTTCCCAAGCCCTGATAACTCTTCAAATCGTGGCCGGCCTAGAGTTATCGAATTGAATAAGTAGATGACTAGTTTATCTGTACCGTGTCCCAAAAAACCAATGGCTTCCGGGTAGCCTCAATCTCGAGCCACTACTCCGTACACAGACTCCAGACAAAGCAACCACATGTAAATTTCCTAGCCGAATGTAACTCGGCTTCATCGGTAACGCACGGCATGTGTATTTTATGTGGTATGATGACCGGTATCCGGGTTGGGGACTCCATGTATCAGGATCGTGAGAACTACTTGAACCTCCTTGTTGGTTACATCACTTAAATGGAAAGCAACGTCATATCATGGCTTGGAATACTAAGTAGCAGCAACCCTTGCTATGCTCGCTTTTCGTACTTAGCCAACATTCTACCGTACTCTCATAACATTCCTTCCACCTATAATCGTGTTTAAATTATTCCGCCCTCCAGCCACCTTCATCACCCTTGGCTCTTATTCCCCAGCCTCCGCCCGCCCTGCTCTTCCCAACCACTCAATCCTCCAAATTATCCACTTGAAACGAACAACATCCTCGCAACTGTTTCGTGCCCGTCGCTCGAGAGTCAAGGACTACTCGAAAAAGGATTGGCCTTGTGTCGTTCAGTGGCGGTGGTGGCTGTACAGGCTGCATGACCCGCGCTTCCAACGTCAGCAGCAAGGCAAACCTCCAGCCTTTTTACCCCTCCACCTGGGCCCCTGTTCGGTCCAATACAGAGCCCAGCAGCCCAGCACGACTACACAAACACTAGCTTAGTCGTTGGGTAGCTGCCTCGTGCTCGAGCTGTCCACGTATAGCGTACGGATACATATACGGAGTACGGATACTCCTTAACTCCTCCAGGATTCGCGGCGGAACTCTTGGCTTCTACGCATTCGAGAAGAGCTAGACATAAGGAGGATCTGTCAGCCCCTGCACACAAAATCTCACTACAGCTTTCGAAACCTGTCTTCATCTTTCAACGACGCGAGCCATCTTGCAAGCCGCAGTTTCCCGGAGCTCCGAAAACCCCAACCTCAGCATTGAGCGAACCGGCATGGTCAGTTACTAAAGACCCCAAATCCATCGCCGAATTCGTCTACCGAGCTTCCCGATAGCTCATTTGAATCACTCAACCCCCCCTCGAACGCGAATTACCTTCTCCCGCCAGGAGTACGACGCCCGAACATCGCACAGAATGGCGGGCATTGAGCAGCTCGAGGTTCACAGCAAGGCACGTCACTGGCCCTTTCTCATATGACGGATGCGACGCCAGGCGCCCGTCAGGAAATTGGACTGGAACTCCCCGCTAACACTTGCCAGTCATACATAGTTCGTTGGGTCAAGGTCGATGAAGGAAACACCCTATCGTGGAGCGTACAGCCTCACAAAAAGTCCATGTACGCACCCGCTTTTCATAACCCCGCATGCCAGCATTTAATCGAAGATCCAATACTGATGCGATAACAGCAATTTCGGTCTTGTAAAGCATCCCGGCAGCGGTGCAACCACTTTGGCAGGCTCGACTGGCGAAGACCTGAACAATGGAACAGAAGAATCGGGTGGCACCTCGGACGGCAAGGCAAGCCGATTTGCCAAGAAAGAGATCAGCGCGCAGGAACTACTGAAAAGTAAAGGTTTCGTTCCCATCAAATGGGTAGGTAAATGCGAGGCGGACAAGGTGTCAATAGGCACGTACGATGTCAAAGAAGATCAAAGCGGAATGTACGGTCTTGTGTTCGACAACACATTCTCGAAGCAGACATCTAAGACGGCAACATTTGTGGTTATGACATATCCCACAGGGGCACCACCTTCAACCTCATCACATTTGCCAAATCTTCAGGCACCGAAAGCCGGAGCGAGCCAAACGAGTCTGGGACGACACAGCAGCCCGAAACTCGACGGGATTGCGTCTGCCTCGCTGGATAGCCTACACAGTCATAATGCCGGGAATACGGCCTCTGTCTCTGGTCGGAGCGACGGTGGTTCAAGTAACTACCATGTCGGTGTTCTGCACAAGAGGCGTCGCAAGAAGGGACAAGGCTACGCACGAAGGTTCTTCTCTCTCGATTACTCTACATGTACTTTGTCCTACTATTACAACTCAAAGTCATCTGCTCTCCGGGGTGCCATTCCTCTGAGTTTAGCTGCCATTGCTGCAGACGAACGACGAAGAGAAATCAGCATCGACTCAGGCGCCGAGGTGTGGCATCTGAGAGCTCCCAACGACAAGGAGTTCCAGGATTGGGCACACGCGTTAGAAAAGGCGAGCCGCGTTGCAAGGGGCCTGGAAACCCTCGATATTCCCAAGAAGAAAGAGCTCAAGCTCAGCACAAAGCAGCTAACACCCACTCACCAATCGTCTCCTCAGGAAGACAGAGAATGGGAACAAGTCGAGTCCCTAGTCAGCCGCGTCGTTGGAACTCGAGATGCGCTCCGACGTTTGACACGGGAGGTTACAGCACAGGCAAAGCCGCCGCCAGTGACCAGCCCTCAATACCTTTCGCCTGGACCTGCGAGTAGTGTTATCGAGGAAAACGACACATATTTTACACCTCCACAGGAACAGAGGCGCTCTTTTTGGAGACGAAAATCAAACACCCCCGCGATGTCCCCTGTGACACTGGGTGCGGCAACGGCTATGGCAGTACCTGCACCAGGTGGTGTCACAACGACGATCTCAGCCAACATGCCAACCCACTCACGCAGGCAATCTAAGGGTGTTATTCGAGAAGAGAGTTCGCTACAGGATCATTGCCAATCGCTTTTAACAGACCTTGACTCGGTTGTGTCCGAGTTCACAAGTCTTATCAACAACAGTAAACGTCGTCGCATGCCTCTGCCCTTGTCTGCGGGTGGCATGTCGAGGAAGAGTATAGACACTGTCTCAACAGCTGACGAGTTCTTTGATGCCGAGGATGCCAATTCCGCTGTTCTTAAGATTGATGGTAGCGAAGACGAGGCTTTACGATCAGAAGAGGGAGAGGACGAAGAAGAGGAAGAAGATTCTTTCCGAGACAACTCTTCTGTATCATCAATAGGAGAGAATGATGCAACAAACCCCGACGACGCATCTCATCTGTTCCCCGTAAAGCCTAAGAGCCTCATACCTTTACCTATTGAGCAAACTGTTGCGAGAAGATCGACTATACCACCCGCAGCAGCAGCAGCCCCAAGTTTGATCGCGTTCTTTCGAAAAAACGTTGGCAAAGATTTTAGTACAATTAGCATGCCCGTCACATCGAACGAGCCCTCTTCCATGTGCCAGAAGGTGGCCGAACAGCTCGAGTATGCACAGTTACTAAATCAAGCGGCAAAGCAAGCTTCGCCGACAGACCGGCTTTTGTTTGTGGCAGCATTTGCAGTCTCGCAGTTTAGTAGTGGACGAGCCAAGGAACGCGCCATCCGAAAGCCTTTCACCCCTCTGCTTGGCGAAACCTTTGAGCTTGTCCGAAGCGAAAAAGAGGTTCCTGGAGGCTTCAGGCTTTTGGTCGAGAAGGTCCAACATCGACCTCTTCTCCTGGCGATGCAGGCAGACTCAGCCAACTGGTCTTTCTCTCAATCACCCGCACCTGGTCAAAAGTTCTGGGGCAAGAGTGCTGAGATCACGACCGATGGTCGTGTGCGAATTATTCTACGACTCTCTAATGGCTCTGAGGAGCGATACTCTTGGAACATTGCTACCATGTTCCTACGCAATGTGGTAATGGGTGAGAAGTACGTGGAACCCGTGGGCACAATGCATGTTGTCAACGACAGTACTGGTCACAAGGCTGCGGTTGAGTTCAAGAGTAAGGGCATGTGGGGTGGACGCACTGAGGATGTCAGTGTAGAAATCTTCAACCCTGAAGGAGCCAATACTGGAAGCGGCTTGGTAGGCACATGGACCAGCAGCCTGAAGACGACGGGTAAAGGTGGTGGCCAGGAAATCTGGCGTGTTGGATCACTGGTGGAAAATGCAGCCCAGACCTTTGGCTTCACAACATTTGTTGCAAGCCTGAATGAGGTAACGGAGATTGAGAAGGACAAAATCCCGCCGACGGATTGTCGTCTGCGACCTGACCAGCGCGCATACGAAGAGGGCGCGATCGACGAAGCCGAGGAGCTGAAACAAAAGCTGGAGGAAGCGCAGCGTGGCCGACGCCGAGAACTTGAAGAGCGGGGTGAGACACACAAGCCTCGATGGTTTGTCAAGGTCGAGAACGCTCCAGAGGGTGAAGAGGTATGGAAGCTCAAGACTGGAAAGGATAGCTACTGGGAGGAGCGTGCAAAGGGAAGCTGGCAAGGGGTTGAGGAGATCTTTAAGATCTGATGATTGATGACAACTATATAGAAACAACCATTGGATTCAGTTTTCGATACCCATATCTGAATGAGATAAATTGTGTATGTGCATGTGGTTTGGAGTCAAAAACGAGAATGTTTGATTATCATCTTGCGATATTGATTTGGCGTGGCTGTATGTAGAGTGTCACTCGAAACCTCCTGCTGCTTCCTGGACAGGTTAAAAGGCCAAGAAAAAGCTTGGCTTTGAGATAAAGTATTGACCCCAGACACTTTTTCTCCAAGATGAAAAGAGGGCGTCTATTTCACAAGGGGCTCATACTCGTCTGGACGTCCACCTAGAATCGTGGATTTAATTTATTATACCTGGCTGATGTGTTGTTGGCGGTCGAGCACACGAGACAGTTCCGGGTGATCGACGTGACGATTGAAATTTAGCTAGCGTCTCAGTTGAATTGGACGACCCATGCCGAGTGCTGCTCATCGTCATCCAGCCTTGCCCTGTCAAAGCTGCTTTGGCGAAAAGAGGCCGAGTGGACTAGTCTACGGTTTCATAGCCGAGACTTGAAGTATATATGGCCTTGAGTATCAGGTCAGAGATCTGCCATGTTGAGAAACTCCAAAACACAGTCATCGTACTAATTGAAGCACCGGTATTGAAGTTCTATCCTTGATTTCCTGCAGTACTCTCTGTACGGTCCAACCAGTTAGTCCTGAGCATGCATGAGAGAGGCCCCGCTGGGGTGTTTAGCGGGACGGGAGTGGCAGAGCCGGGCCCCCCCTGAATGAAGATCGAAGCCACTGGGACTGGAAATGGGAGAAGCGTTGTTGAGCGTGCTTTCAGGTGTATGTATGTCCCTTAGTAAGTGAAATCGGCGGATGAGTATTGTGTTTGTATGAGCGATTGTTACTTTTACATGCCCGCTACCATAAACACACAATAAGATCATAAATCTCCACAGTTCAATGCTCAGAGACATTCAATGCCAACCCCAGACAGCCATCCATTCTCCAACCGCAACAGGTTTTACATGGAGCCTTAGGGGGCTCGAGCCGAGTTTCAGCGACGCGCCAATCGCTGATCAGCAGGCGCTTGGCACAGCCGAAAAGGGGGTGTGATGCACACACCGGGGGCGTATCATGTTATGCATAGTAAGTATCCACGAAAAAAAGAAAAGCATTACGACGCTTTTGGTGGGTCATCAAGCATTGAGCGAAATCGAGGCCAAAGGCAAAGAAGAGAAGAGAGCCAGTTGAACAAGAGCTTTCAATTTATGCCAATGCACTATTGGGCCTTGGGACTTGTCATTGAAACGGAGTAATTGAGTATCTCGAGCCTTGGTTTTGAGGCTGCGCACTCTCGGGCCTTTTCTTGTCAGAACGAAGTGTTATTGTCATTGTTGACACACGTGAGATGTGTGTGTGTGTGTGTGTGTGTGTGTGTAATACGAGTGATGCAGCACCATGGGCAACACTAGCAAAGACGGCACAGAACTCCTTTTTTCCTGTTATTGTTATGCTTACTGATCTTGTTATAGAAACAAACTCTCAGATACTCGCGGCCTACTGATAACCTTCTCGTTTGTAGCGTTATGGGAGTGTTTGGTCCTTCGTTGTTCGACAAAGTGACAAGCCTCAGCACACCACTAGACCTGTTCTCGATAGGCCAAGTCCTGTCTGTCTCCCGTGTGCACACACACAACATGATATTGACATTGTATGGTGTATAAAGCCGACAGTCACAGCAGCTGCCTCTACTCGCTTTGCCTGACAAGCTGGTTCCACGACATACATAGCAGAGTACTCGTTATACAAGAGCATTGTACTCCGTACGTAGCCGCTTGATTGTCAAACCATCATCGTGCCTCTCGACTCTTGCTTGGCGTCGAGATTAGGTGTGTTAGCATGAATGTGTGGAGACCGAAATTACTGGATCAGCCGAGCCCCACGTTTAATCCCCAATCCATGGCTTCCCCTTCGATTGCATGGCCGTCAATTCAAGGAAGAAACGCGAGTCCAGTCCACAGTGGACGTCGTCACTTAGTTTAGACGCCCCTCCCTACCAACTACCAACCTGGGATAATGCAGAGTTGGAAGCCCATAATTTGCCATCCCTTGAGGCTTGCGATGTCGATGTCGAATTGAGTTGTAGACGTAACTTGTAACTTGTAACTTGTAGCCCCCCATCCCGTTCGATAGCCCTTTTTTTAAAAACCCCATCCCAACCTCTCTCGTATACTCCTTCCCTCTCCTCTTCTTCCTCCCTCCATTGACTTAATTTCTTCATCTCCCATTTCCACCGGCCGACGAATTCTGTCGTTCCTTCTTCCTTCGTTCCACTCCCAACGCCCTCGTTTTGTTGGTTTTTTCTACTAGTTCAACTGTAATTCTTCTACCTCACCAGATCCTCTCATTACGATCTTTTCCGACCTTTGATATTACATCATCTCTTCACGACAACTTGATCGAGACTGTCAAACTGTTCAATCAATTCACAATGAAGTCCTTCGCTCTCATCTCCGTCCTGGCGGCTGTCGCTTCTGCCACCCCTACTCTTAAGGATCCTCCCAGCAAGCGCTCTTCCCTCCCCACCGTCACTGTTTCTGGCAATGGTGAGTGATCAAGTCTATCAGAATCTGAACGAATATGTCAATGCTAACCTTTGTCAGCTTTCTGGACTGGCGACGAGCGATTCTACCTCCGGGGTATCGACTACCAGCCCGGTGGTGCTTCCGCCAACGAGGATCCCCTGGCCGATCCCGATGTCTGCAAGCGTGATATCAAGTACTTCAAGGAGCTCGGTGTCAACGTTATCCGTGTCTACGCTGTTGACAACAAGGGCGATCACGATGAGTGCATGAAGGCGCTCGAAGACGCTGGCATCTACCTTGTTCTCGATGTCAACAACCCCAAGTACTCTATCAACCGTGCTACACCCGGTCCTTCGTACAACGCCGCCTACATCCAGAGTGTCTTCGCCACCGTCGAGATGTTCGCCAAGTACGACAACACCCTCGCTTTCTTCTCTGGCAACGAGGTCATGAACGACGAGAAGGACACCGACAAGTCTGCTCCTTACGTCAAGGCCATCACCCGTGACATGCGAAACTACCTCAAGGCTCGCAAGCTCCGAAAGGTTCCCGTCGGATACTCCGCCGCCGATGTTTCTACCAACCGCATGCAGACTGCCCACTACATGAACTGCGGTTCCGATGACGTCCGATCCGACTTCTTCGCTTTCAACGACTACTCCTGGTGCAACAGTGACTTCGAGACCTCTGGCTGGGATGTCAAGGTCAAGAACTTCACCAACTACGGCATCCCCATCTTGTAAGTGCATCTATTTGTTTTAGCGGTCTAAACTAACTTCGCGCCAGCCTGTCTGAGTATGGTTGCATCAAGAACCGTCCCCGTAAGTTTGAGGAGATGGGGGCCATGATGAGTAATCAAATGTCCTCTGTCTACTCCGGTGGTCTCATGTACGAGTACTCCCTCGAGGACAACGACTACGGTATTGTCACGATCAAGAGTGGCAAGGTCGAGACCAGCAAGGAGTTCGACCTCTTCAAGTCCGCCCTCGAGAAGTACCCTATGCCCACTGGTACTGGTGGTGCTGCCAAGGCTTCTCACGGCGTTGAGTGCCCCAAGTCAGAGTCTGTCTGGCAGGTCAACCCCAGCTACCTCCCTGAGATGCCCTCCGAGGCCGAGAAGTACATGAAGGACGGTGCTGGAAAGGGCCCTGGTATTTCCGGCAAGGGCTCTCACTTCGACACCGACAGTGGTACTGCTACCGCCAGCGTTGCTGTTGGTACCTCCACCTCCACTGCTGATTCATCCGCTTCCAACGATGAGAATGACGATGACAGCGGTGCTGCCAGCCTCGGCTTCGGTGCTCTCTACGTGACCGCTGCCGCCACTGCTTTCACCCTCTTCGGAACCCTTCTTCTGTAAGCAGCAGATGTGCTGTTTCTTTATTTGTTTTGTTAGTGTGGGGATTGCCGTCAGAGCTCTGCGCTAGGCCCCCCTCTTAGGTTTCATGATAGGCACAAGAAGATGTCGGAGAGCGCTTGATTAGCTGCGCTGGTCATGTTGGGTTCGTATTTTTTCAACAGGAGCATTGGCGTCTAGCCCAGGTAGGGCAGACGGCTCGGAAATGATTATAATGCTGTCTGGGCGGATATCGCCTTTGTCGTTTCAGTTAAAAGGATTTCGTGCGAAGGCACATTCAATAGACTTTCATTAAAGTATGTCATCACAATTAGTATCGCATATATAGTGACTGTAATGCTGTCACGCAGTAACCATGGTCAAGATATACAACGTCAACCGTTGTTGGTCAACAGCACACGTGAATCTGACTTAGCCGTGGCTAGAATAGGAGGAAGCCTCGGCAACTCCATTGGTGGCCCACCACTGACATGACAGTGTTGCAGCCAAGCTTTGTTCCCCCACGATTACCCCAGGCCTCTACACCTCTTAAGACTTTATAACGGTATCATCATCGTATAGCAAACAGCGCTCAAACACATACATACCCTTCCTTCTTAGATAAAACTTCATTTCAATCCTAGCCCGCAATGTCTTCTGCCACGCCTCTCGCCGCTTACACATCTTACAAGCACATACTTGTCAGCTCTCCGGGGCCCTTTGTCGCCCACGTTGAGATCAATCGCCCGAAAAAGCTCAACGCCTTTTCGCAAGAAGTCTGGCTCGAGTTTGGGCTTGTATTCAACCAGCTCAGCCATGATGAAGATGTGCGCGCCGTTGTAATCAGCGGTGCTGGCGATCGAGCCTTTACCGCAGGTCTGGACGTGCAGGCTGCTTCTGGAGATGGTATTCTCTCTGGTCCAGAAGCAGACATCGCGAAAAAGGCGAAAGCTCTGAGAAGTCACATAGAGGAGTTTCAAGATTCCATTGGTGCTATGGAGAAGTGCGAAAAACGTAAGCATCACTTGTGCGAGCATTTATAAAAGTCTGATTACTTATTCATGGGATTCTGAAACATTCACAGCTGTCATTTGCGTTCTTCATGCTATATCTATCGGTCTCGCTATTGATATTGCCTGCTGCGCCGACATCCGCATCTGCGCCTCCAACACGCGCTTCGCTGTTAAGGAAGTTGACATTGGCATGGCCGCCGACATTGGCACGCTTTCCCGCCTTCCTAAGCTTGTTGGCTCGACATCGTGGGTCAAGGATGTGTGCCTCACAGCGCGGGACTTTTCTGCGCAGGAAGCGCTGTCGGTGGGCTTTGTGAGCCAGGTTCACGAGAGTAAACAGGCGGCTGTGCACGCAGGCGTGGCGTTGGCAACAACACTTGCTGAAAAGAGCCCTGTTGCGGTACAGGGAACGAAGGAGCTGCTCAACCATGGACGGGATAACACTGTTGCGGAGAGCCTGAGGTATACGAAGGTGTGGAATGCGGCAGCCGTGCAGGGCAAGGACTTCTCGGAGGGGTTGATGAGTGGGTTGAAGAAGACCAAGCCTAGGTTTGCGAAGCTGTAATCTGGCCGTGAGACAAAGGGTGTGAAAGTGTTGTACTGTTTATTAGAATTAAACCATTAATTGTTCGTTTTCAATGTTTATTCGGAGCCGGATTCTTCCTCAGGAGGGAGGTTTTCTTTGAGTCGCTGTGTACGTGTTAGTTAAACAAGCGAAAAGGAAGTGCCATTGAGTAAGCATACATCTTCGAGTTTGGCCTTGAGCATAGAGACCATGTTCTCTTTCACGACCACGCGTTCGTCATCGAGGTCCTCGATGATGTAGTCATGATTAGCACTGTCGATACTAACGATGATGGACTTGATGGAAGGGTCGCATTCGATCAGAACGCCTAAGGGGGAGAAGGTTAGATAGACGAAAGTAAGAGGCAATGGCAAGGCAAACCTCTGATTGCGCGAGGCATCTTGGCTGTATGTTGGGCGGCGCAAGGAGAGATCCCAAATATGCTGGGCAAGGCTTATGATGAGGTTGAGAAGAAGTTGTGGATAGAGCTCCCCCAGAAAATCTGTGGAGTTCAATGGAAGCCTTGCATGATGCACGGGCCACCTGCCCTGGGAGATGACATGCACGAATGGAATCAAAAGACATTCCAAATGTTTGTTTATTCATCCTTCAGGTTTGCGCCTCACCAAAGCCACTGTTTAGCGGGGATGCAGAGCAGTCAATATCGTCCAATCTCGAATCTACGAAACCGAGTTACGATGTGGCAAATCAGCCAACTCACGCTTTCTAACGGTTGCGTATCCGTATTCCTCAGCGTATTCTATACAAGAGAATTGCTAGCACAGCCCGTCTAGACACGCCACCCTATGTGTAGTGTCTACGAGAATTTGGTTTAGCTGGGCTATGCTAATAGACGGAACAGGTGACGCCGTGACGGTCAAATTATGCCGTCTCCACCTACCATAACCTCCAGATCTCAGCTACCAAGCCACTGTGATGAAGTCACCTCCGCGGGTTGATCGGATACGCGGCGCTTTTTGAGGGGGGCACACGAAGCCTGAAGACGAGGGTGCACAAGTACAAAGGGCTGTCCTCCCTCCACTGTCTAATAAGTTGGAGTCAGTAGATCGCCACTCTATCAAAGTCTCTGATCTCACAGCTTTACAAGTTGTTGCTCTGATAATTCTCGATTCTTGTCGTCTCATAAACTGCTTCGATTGAAATATCAAAGTAGCAGGAAGCCTTGTATATATATATATACATACATACACGTTCGAGCGCGCAAGTAACATCTACGACTACTTGAACTTATTACCAACTTCATACCCGCATTACGTGGTCGACGGTCCTCTGCCATAACTGCAATGGTAACTGGGGACTCTAACAATGACAACAACAGCGGCCTCAGCTTCAGCAACCAGCCCTTCACCTGGGTTCTCATCCCTCTATTCGTCATCCTCGTCCTTGGTTTGACCGCCACCATCATTCAGATCAGGCGGCGTCGTCGCCGTCGCGGAAACCAATTGCCTGGCCACGGTCCAGCTCCAGCATCAATAGGTCAAAGAGGTGGAAATCGCACGACAAATCGCCGATCACTGTGGAATGGAACCAGATCTCAAGAGGGGTTGAATGAGCTGGGTCAGGCACCGCCGCCGTATAATGGCAAAAAGGAAACGCAGGATCCGTTGGAGCTGCGTGATCTTGAAGCTGGGGACAGTCCACCAGAGTACCCTGCTGAGCCGCCGCCGGCCGTGATCGCTGATGGTCGGAGGACTTGATTGTTGTTCTTTTCTTCCTTTGTGGATTTGATTTCAGGGTTGTTTTATATACCCTTGCTTGGAGTCGAACAAGCGGATTGGCGGTGATTCTGTATTTGGAAAGCGATCAATGATTAGGAATGAAGTCACGAGTTCGGGTTGATATACTTCAAGTGTACAATATTTCAGGTTCCATCTATCGAGATGCCAACGTGTGTTGAGTTCGAGTTCAAGTTCCATTATGCTGCTATCCGTGATTCCGAACAAGCATGGCCGATTGGCGAAACCTCCTTAGACATGCCATGCGTAACACATAAGTTACTTGCCTGGGCACATATTGGCGACGGACAATGAAATCTTGTAGCATGTACCGGTATATAACGGAACAGCCAGTTTGCATAGGACAGGACAAGCCTCTTACGAGCCTTCGGGAGCAGAGTGCTATACGAGATCGTCTTTGTGTGATATGAACGGCATCAGAAGACCCGGTTGGCCGCATGCATCGAGGACGGTATGGCCAGGGATGGCGCGATAGTCTTCCAGAGAAAACAATAGAGCCGATACGACATATATTTCTATCCTATGGTTCGGTTGTGTTTTAAAAAAATGTTGTGGTAGAATGCCGCACACATAAGGAGTAACGATATACTTGATCTTGTAGTGAAACAACCTGACATCTGCTAAAAGACCGAGAGCCTGTAAGTTGCCAGGTAAAAGTAATACAGCGGCCGAATGCTGTAAAGGCTTCGAGAGTGTTCCATGTCGTTTTGATATGTCTTGCATGATGAAAGGGTCTTGCCTACCTAGTCCAGCTATGCAGTTTGCACGATATTAAGCTTAGCCCGACACTTCATATGCTTAGCTCGCTCGCCTCATGTTAGCGAATGTTTGCTTGCGTCTAATGTTTAAATTGGGATAAGTGTACGCCATGAGAGAGGTAAACAGGTGGTTGGAAAGGCACAGGCCGCATCGAGGTACATGGAGCCTAGAGTTTGTTGTACGAAAATGTGAGAGGCTGGACCAGGGGCTTCGTATGGTACGAACGAACGTTCTGAATTGAGTATCCTCAGAATGGATTAGGATAGTCCATCTCCTTTTTATCAAGATGATTTTCAGGAACACACCATTCAATTAGGTTGGTGGTGTTTGGTTTTACAAACGTTCACGGATGGGCATACCGTATGACGGTAAACAGTGCCGATGAAGCTTCTAAAACACCACGTTTGTGACTAACCTGATAATTATCACCGGCACCAGCTACTCAGTTTGTCTCTGTCTTGAGGAATGTAAATGGTCTACAGCAGAGGACCTGTCAGTTGAGGGTCTGAGACTTTCAGCCCTACAACAATATCTATTTGAGTGATAGACTTTGGCAGATGGCATTGAACAATGAACATCCCGTTTCGACTCGTGAGAAGCGCTGACTGTCAACAAATGCAGCCTCATCACACATGCCCCACCCAGAAGTAGCCTCGTCGAATAATGAGGCTCACTCGAATGATTCTTTTCCGTCTCCCGGTCACGGACGTCCAGCCGGACTTTTCTCACCCTAGGCAAATTCTGGGGCTGTGGCGCTCAGCATCGGATGGGAAGATCAATGGGCAGACTGGGAGAGGGACAATTGTTTTGGAGGGAGAGGATCGCTAGGGCATGATTCAAAGGGAAAACTGAAGCTCGTCCTTGTGGCAGAACAAGAAAATATGGTAAGAGCAGCGTGGCAGCCCAACGGCTGCGTCTCGCGGTTTGACACTGGAGGGTCTTGAAGATGAAGATGGAGATGGGCGCATAGTAAAGAGGCTGGTCGTGGCAACGCATCAACGTTGAGACCGCTAGTTTCAATTCCTGTTTTGATATTCACGGCGGATGCTCAATCGATGCTTGTCACATCACCCATCACACATCACCCATCACACAGGAGAGACGAACTCGTCGGGCCTCGCTCTGCGTTTCCTGCACCGCATCTGCACATCTCGTGCCCTTGGCGGATCGTCCATTGGCAGAGAAACCACGGGCATAGCGTGGTGAGCTAGGTGGCATCCCGGCGGGCCGATGCTATTGGGCAGCCCATTCGGCAGAGACAACTCATCACCCCCCAAGGCACTAGCCTGAAAATCTCAAGGGCCCAGCCGCCGGGATAAGATGGGATTGAACTGTATGGATGTGATGTGATGGCGAGACTCAAGTCAAGGCCAGGATATCTTATGTATATCAGTCTTTGAGCGATCATGGGGACTCGAGTGGGATAGATACCACCTAAAGCCTCATAAGCTTCTGGGTTCCACTTATGCTGACTCTCGCCTCTCCCAAACTGTTGACCTTCAGATTGATACCCGAGCACAGCTACGAATTTCATACATCATCGATAATTAAACCTCCATTACTCAAGCTTTAATTTTTAGTGCGTGCATTGTAGTAGGTTTTTTTTATTTTAAATTGCAACAACGGTCAGCCCAGGCCCGGGACAGCACAATATCTGCTTCAACCCGTTTTGTCGTTTTCCCCAGCCTCCAGCCTCCAACTTCCAACTCCTGGCCCAACCTCCTCCGTTTGCCCTTGTATCTGCACCTAAATGTTCCGTTTTTCCCAATCAGCTTAGATCATACCTTCCTTCTTCTCTTATTTCCTAGGATATTCACAGACATTCACTGTTTCGGGTCGCTTCCGTCCGTCTGAGTCTGAGTCTGACATCGGCTGGCTCAGTTCAAGTTCAACTTCCCTGTTCCTGTTCCACTTTGTTTGGTTGCTGCGGGCAACTTTGCTAGCTTTGTTGGCCTTGGGCCCCCCCCCGTCTTTTCCTAGCCACCTTAGCCTCCCCGCCAGCTAGAACGGCTCTACCTCACCTTGCGGATCCACATCCCATGAGCCTTCACACCATTACCATTGACCACGCCGCACGTCGCATCCCTAAACCCTTCCCCCAAATCTTTCTCCTTCTCGAATTCCCCACGGAACCTGAGACTAAGGCTTCTACGGGCCAGGTCACCTCGAGTCGAGTCGGTGACTCTAGTAAGTATCCTTCGTTATCGACTTCTTCGTCCTTTGGGTAGTTGTAGTCGGTCGACGTTCCGAGTTATTTATTTCCTTTTATTTTAATCGGGTCGTTTGTGTGTAAGTCCTCCATCCTCCATCCCTCACCTTCTCCGCTCCGCTTCCTGAGTCGATACAACGTTGGTGGCGATTCATACTCCATGTCATTGGCCTACACCGATGTTTTCCAGCTCCATTAGGACCTCGGAATCGCTGACCTCTCTTCCTAGACAATCTTTTGTTGCGTCTTGATTCCGCATGTCTTGATATCAACCCATTAATCACCCAACCCCTCCTCTCCCACCGGTGTTTCTCTGCATCCGCTCCGGATCGCAGACCTGGTTCTGGGAAGAAAGGGCCCCGAAACACCTCCACTTAAGAGCCTCGCCAGATTTACGATGGGTGTATCTTCCAGAAAATCTCTTCCACTTCCCGCCCCTACCGAAACCGAGACTAATACCACGCCTACCGAACTCACCGAAACGGAGGACGTGGTGAATCCCGGCGACGAGAAGTCATCCTACTCTATTCCCGAAGACGGAACCCCCGTCACCATTGCTACCCGTGGACACAAGGCCAGCAAGTCTCAGACCTCCTTGCTTATCGAATACTTCGAAGGCGGTAAGTCTACCGTCGGTTCAACAGGCGAGCGGCGTCCCAGCGTTCGTGTTCGCCTGACACCATCCAAAAGAGGTCGCGCCGACCACCACATTCAAGTCACAGAAACAAAAGGCGCCCGCAATACCTCTGTGACTCGACGGATACCCCTAGGTGATTCTGAGCTCTACGACGGGGACGACGGCAACAGCATGAGCTCATACGCCTCTGCCACTGAGGAGTCGAACGTCTCGAGAAATCCCATCGATATTGAGATTGATCGCAGCAGCCATAGACGTCGGCGACCAGCCAGCCCATTGATTCCCTCAGAGACCTACAACGTCAACGCCTCAGATATCTCAGCTATCCCATCCGACAGCTTCCTTGACGGCCCGGGCAACACCACTGACGCCAAGGTAGACAGCCCGACAGAAACCCGAGATATGGCTGAGCCTGTTGGTGTTGGTGCACTTGCTGGTGCTGCCGCAGAGGAGGTGAGGAATCGCAAGAGCCGAACCAGAGATCGATCAAAAGTGTCCGAAACAAAATCGTCGAGGGATAAGTCGACCGTGGACAGAAAGCGTCGACCAAAGAGCAGGACCAGCAGCGTTTCTGAGAGGACGGAGGAGCCTATTAAAACCCATCGCCGTCGCTCCAGCAGAAGTCAACAGGAATCTAATGTGTCAGGACTTGACTCGAATGTCTCAGCGTCTCATTTGGCTCCCAGCCATCGCACCCACGCCACGCATTCCTCACGCTCAGATGTCTCCAAATCGTCAATAAACAACCCTAAGCTGCTTGAGACCGTCGAAGACGCCATCCGCCGCCTAATATTACCCGAGCTCAATGCCCTCAAGCGAGAGAGTAGTAAGAGGGAGGGCCGCCGCGATTCCTTTTCGTCCGCCACATCAGTATCAAAGGATGAGTTGACCCCTGACCGCCGGCGGTCGTCAGGTCAACGGAGTGAACCAAAGGATCGGCGCAATAGAGAGGCTCGTCATGTCCTTGAAGCCAACTCTGACCTGAGCCAAGATTCTGTTGCCGACGACTACAAATACGAGAATGAGCCAGTTACGCCCAAGCGAAGCGGCGGCGATGCGCTCAAGGCCGCCGCAGCTGGTGCTGCTGCTGCTGGTATCGGCTCATCACTCTTATCCGACAGTACACAAGGTGACCGAAAGCCAAGGGAAAGGCGGCGCCGGAGAGCCGAATCTACTCACAGTCGTGGCATGAGCCGTGACCCGTACGCGGAACAGCACGATGATGATCACCTGGTTCCTCAACCCCCAATGCCTCTCATGAGCGAAATCAACCCCTCAGAAATGACTAGGACTTCTATCCGATCTGCCGATGATGATAGACCTCATTCGGCTAGTGAGGAAATCACTCCCATCAAGAACATTCCTGGTGGATACATCTCCGGAACCTCGACACCTACACCATCAGCCACGCCTTCAAATGTCCAAAACACATTATCTACTCAGCACGCCAATGTTTCTCACGGTGACTTGACTGCTCTACCACGTGGTCAAAAGGACTACGTCGAGGAGTATGAAACAGACGAGTTCGGCCAGAAACATCCTCTCGAACGCCATCAGTATGAGGATGAGGATGATATTTCCGACAACGATTATCCCGAGGGCGGATATGATAACTCCTATTTCGCTACTCAAGATGTCCCTCCTCCTCTGAAGTATGTCCCTTACCAGGCAGGTGCTCGTGGCCTCAGCCCAATCCCTAGCGTCTCTGGTTACACTGAGGGTGGAAGCGAGTACCATCCTCGCAACTCAAGGAGCATGCACTCTACAAGTGATGCTTACTATGAGCGATCCGAGAACCCTCGCGACAGTCGATCTACTCCCTCCCTGAACTCTCTTCAACAACGGGAACTTGACCAGATGTCACCCCGAAGCTCTGGTATGGATTATCGCAACACCACTTATACCGATGATAGCGAGCTGGAGAAGGTTGCCTCTGGACAAGCCGTTCGTGGCATTGGTGCCAACCCTAACGTTGTTCACCCTCCTATGGGGCCTGAATCAGCAGTCGCTTCCCTGGTGGATAGCTCGATGATCGACCAGTCCATGTTGAGTGGTTCTTACAACGAATACCATGGCCCTCGTGACTCAACCCTCTCTTACGATGATCAGTCAAGAACCTACAGCAGCCGCGGTGCAAGCCCCGAGAAGCAGTACCTGGATGGCAGCGAGCTGGAACCCGAGAGGCATGCTTCACCTAGTGCCCGGTCTCATAACAAGTCGCAAGAGTTCTCTGAGTATGATCTTGACGATCATGGCCGCAAGGTGCCTCGAACACGATCACCCACTGCTTCTGAAGTGGCTATTGCTACTGGTGCTGTTGCAGCTCTCAAGGCCGCACAGGGTAAGAAGCAAGCGGTCACAGAGGAGCCTGAGGAATACCAAGGCGCTGGCGTCTTCCGAAATAAGTCTTTCAAGGAGCGTACCCTGGAGGGCCATGAGCCTCGTAACACTCCCGCTCACAGCATCGACCGCCTTTCTTACGATGAGTCACCCAAATTGGCTGCTACCGGTCTGCCCGACTTCCACAACCCTATGCCTGAGTTTGGCTACATGGACGACGATGCTCTAACCAACCCGTCCGTCGTGCAAGAGCGTCTTGATGGGGAGCACCACGATGATGTTTCTGAAGGCCGAGTAACTCCCACTCCTCGAAGTATTGCCGAACAGCGTGCCGAGAGTGCTGCTAGCAGCCGTGGACCCGGCGCTGCTGCTGGTATGACTGCCGCGAATGGTCACAGCCGTGAGCCCAGTCAAGACCAAGACGAATGGCAGCGTACTTCTGACGATCGCAAGCGAGATACTCTTGTCACCAACCCATATGAGGACACTAGCCCGGTTGCCAACCCTGCTCTCAACGATAACCTGCTGGGCGCCCGCGGATATGGAGCTCCTTACCACACCGGAAGCCCTAATTTTGGTCCTAAGTACGACGAGGGCTACATGTCCAATGGCAACAACCGAACCCCCGACCTTCAAACTAAGGCCCAGCCTTTGCAGCTGTCCTTGCCCGGATCTCCCAACGCTGCTGGCCAGGATCCCTTCTACGCCCCCAAGGATGCTCGCCACATGAGTGGTATGTCTCAAGGCATGGCTTCGCCCTTCTACGATGCGGCTACTGGTCAGGGAATCGACCGTATTGAAAACAAGGACATTGTTGCTCTCATGCAGCATCTCATGGTCCGGGATGCTCAGCGCAGCGCCCGCGACACAGAGATTGTGGCACTGCTCATGAACTCCGCCCTGGAGATGCGAACCTCCATGAACGAGCTTAGAACCCTCGTCCAGGATACCAGCGACGATGTTATCTTTGCCGGTGTTGAGAACACCGAGAAGCTTCAGAAGGCTATCAACGGCCCTCGTCCTTACCCAGGCGCCCGATCAATTCAGAGCATCTCCCAGGTTGATACTTTCAATGAAGCCGCCGCCAAAAAGAACCTTTTCAAGCGAGCCTTCCAGGGCCTCAGCAACAAGGGAACCAGCGATTTCAAGCGCATCGAGGAGATTCTCATGCAAATTCTTGGCGAGGTCGACGATCTCAAGGGACAGTCTACTGTTCCTGCAGCCTCCACTAGTGGTGGACGCGGCCCCTCTTTCGATAACTTACAGCCCGAGGGTCAGTTCGAACAAGATCGAGGCTACGAGCCTGAAGGTAACTCAACAATCACCCCCAGCCAGTCGGGACACTTCTCTCTTTCCCACTCCCGATCTCGTCTTGCCAATGAACGCAGGTTCTCCGACAACCGCATCAGTACCGTTGCCGAGCATGAGGATGAATACGAGCATGATCACCCCAGCCCATCTGGCGAGCGCAGCAATCCCAACATGTTGACACCCGACCGATCAGGCTTTCAACGCGGCAGTTCTGTTCCTCTCGATACCCCTCCTCAACCCGCTGGTGTCACTCAGCCTATGAGTAACGAGAACACTCCTCGCACAACAGAGAAGAAAAAGAAGCACAAATCCGGCCTTTCGGGTTGGTTCCCTAAGATCTCCAGATGGTCTGGTACGACAGCCTCTAGCGCAGGCAACGGCAAGAAGGAGCCTAAATATGATGACTACCCCCCTTCACGCTCCGGTTCCAGCCAGGGCTCTTACAATGATGGGGACTATAGCCATGCTCCTTATGGCGAGGATCAGCTCCCTACTGGGTTCCCGCAGCAGGAGCTTGCCTCCGCACCTGATGCTGCAATACCGGCACCTGTTCGTCGTGAAATCAACCACACTCCGGGTGATGCACCCAAGTACAAGGTTCACCGGAACTCGCTGAACCTTCAACATCCCCAGCCTAGGCAGGGCGCGACGGAGCGCTTCCGCAATGCCCTGGAGTTCTCAGCCCAAGAGTATAACGTTCCAATGACGCCTCGATCGGCGGACTGGGGTGGCTCAGTATCCAGCTTTAACCAGATGGGTCAGAATACCAACCGATACAGCCAAGCATCCTCCACAGGTGCTCCTCAGGACCCAGCTTACTGGACCACATCGCCAACTGGCCCCCCTCGACCTCCTAAGGAGCCCATCGAGCCCACGGGCAGCCCCTCAGCTCTATCTCCCCAAAGGAGTAGCCGCATCTCGAAGTTGGCAAAGGGTAGCCCTGCGCCACACCCGAGTGACGAGAGCGGATATGCGACCATGAGTGGTACCCATGTCAGCCACTACACAAGCAGCCCCAAGCCTGAGAACCGCAACTTGAACGCTGCTTTGGGCGTTCCTACTCGACGACCCAGTGGGCCACGAGCCATGACCCCAAAGAGCCCTGAGGAAGAATCTCGCCGACGCAAGCGAGGTAAGTTTGAACTTGACAGCTATTTCATAAGACATGCAACTAACCTTAGAAGAAGACACTTTCGGCAGTGTTGCCTCTCATAACACGGATGACACGGATACCTTCTAGAAAGGGGTTCACCGTGCCAGCCGTCCGTTACCGGGATGTTGATCTGTTGTCAAAGAACGACACCGCGCCTTTGCTTTTCTTGACGTTAACCTTGCATCCTACATACGTAGGCTTTGGTTAGACGTCAGTTGTACGAAGTTCTTACGGACATGAAACGGCCTCCACACGGATGACTTTGCAAGCGGGAGAAGCAGCTATAGAGTGAGATGGTGGCCAGCTGAAACATCGGCGAGGCAACTTGTTGACGAAGGATGTAATGACGGACAAAGAAACGAGCGAGCGAGCATATTGGGTGTTGAAAAATATCAGCAACAAAAAAAGAGAAAAGCAAGAAAAAGCCAGAGGAGGAAAGGAAACACATTTGCATTAAGGGATTTTGCTTCAAGCTCTGACGATGACATGACATGGCTTTCTGGTTACAGAGCGATACGTCAATGGTTTGATTTGCAGCTGGTTTGGATTTGATATTATGAGCGTGAAGGAGATGATGCTAGGCATATGGTGGCTCGCAAGCACAAGTTGATATGATTGTGCGTGGACATATTTCAAGTTAGATAAGTTTAGCTATTAGTTCCGTGAGATAGATACCAGCATATTGGTTGCAATTGGGAGATGGAAGGAATCCAGTTGACATGAATCCGACGAGGGATTACCAACCCAACTACTTACTATACTCCCAACACATACGCGAAGTTCCAGTGTTAAGAGGCGCATAGAAACGGCCCCAGTTGTGGGGTCTTTCCTGGGGAGGCTTGCAAAACTCCGGCGTTGTAGGGGACCGGGCTCCGACGTCGGTGAAGAAGTGTTAGTGCGAGAGCTCCCCCGGACTGGGCGAATGGCGAGCAGTCGATATCCAAAAAACTGTAGACGTCAGCATCCAACTTCTGAATCGCATGGTTTTGACGATTTTCTCATTACAAATGCTCTTCATACTCACGAAAGCCCTCATCGCACCATCGCCTCGAGAATCGATCCTCTTGAAGCTTGGGTGATCTCAGGTCATATCAACGGTGTTATTTTACTGCTCAGCCAGTGGTGGTTGGTTGTATGACGAATAGACTCTCTCAAGAACAATGGCTGCGGATGTGCAAGGGCGAAGCATTATGAAGGGGGCCGAACCTCTCAAAATTCAGCAGATGAAGACAGATAGCGGTGGCAGTGGTGCTCATGATTACAAGGGCTTTGTGGCGGGTGTCTTCAGCGGCATCGCCAAACTCTCAGGTGTGTTTCCATCCCGTCGGTTCCTTATCACGAGGCCCAACTCGCTGAGCACTGACTGACCTTGTACAGTCGGCCACCCTTTCGACACTATCAAGGTCCGTCTACAAACAACAGACCCAAGTCGCTTTAGTGGTCCCATTCAATGTGTCACGCAGACTCTCCGCAACGAGGGCTTTCGCGGGCTCTACAAGGGCGCAACGCCGCCTTTGGTGGGATGGATGTTTATGGACTCGGTCATGTTGGGTTCACTGACCGTTTACCGCCGTCTTCTCTCAGAACACGTCTTCCACGTTGAACCTGTGGGCACCGACGTCACGGCATCTTCACCAGGCACAGCACCAAGAGGACACACGGCGCTTCCGAGTTTCGGCCACGGCATTGCGGGCGTCTTGGCGGGTTCAACGGTGAGCTTCATCGCTGCGCCGGTCGAGCACGTCAAGGCGCGGCTGCAGATCCAGTACGCGGCGCAAAAGTCGGACAGATTATACGCGGGGCCGATTGACTGTCTGCGCAAGATCTACCGGCATCACGGTTTCCAGGGCGTCTACCACGGTCTCTCAGCAACGCTGCTCTTCCGTGCTTTCTTCTTCTTCTGGTGGGGCAGCTACGATATTTTGTCCCGGCAACTGCGCGATAGGACGAACCTCAGCGCACCGGCTGTGAACTTTTGGGCCGGTGGACTTAGTGCGCAGGTGTTTTGGTTGACGAGTTACCCAAGCGACGTGGTAAAGCAGCGCATCATGACGGACCCGCTCGGCGGAGGGCTTAACGACGGAGTCAGGAGGTTTCCTCGGTGGAAGGATGCAGCGGTTGCTGTATACAGGGAGCGCGGGTGGAAGGGATACTGGAGAGGGTTTGTGCCGTGTTTCTTGAGGGCGTTCCCGGCGAATGCCATGGCGTTGGTTGCTTTTGAAGGCGTCATGAGGTCGTTATGAGTTAAGAGAAATGGATGAGAATGATAGTATGAAAACATACCCCCTTAGACGGCTTCGCAAAGAACGGGCTAGTTCTTGTCATGAGCGATTGTTTTGACAGATTCACTTCACGTATTCACCAATACAGAACACAGTCACAGAGAGTCGTAGGGTCAGGAATATGAACACCACAAAGAGTGCCACACAGATGGCTGGGTCTATTGGCCGAGTCCTCAAAACTTTTGTTATGCCCTGTCCCAATTTACCAATCCATTCCTGCGCCGTTGCAATGCAATTCGTTTCGTTTACTCGTCGTCCTCGTCAGCCTCGTCGTTGACGACGTTGAAGAACTTGAGCTCGTAGACGCCTCGCGAGGTGGAGACGATGCGGAGCCAGTCACGGAGCTGCTGCTTCTTGAGGAACTTCTTGGTCCTGGGTATGGAGTCAGTATTTTCACTCTTGCGGGCCAGTTCCCAGCTTGATCGAACGCAGCGAAGGGGTAGGGAAGCACGTACAGGTACTTGAGGTAGCGACCGGAGAGCTCGTTGTGGGCGATGATCTCGATCTTGCCCTCACCCTGCTGCTGAACAACGACGTTGTCGCCCAGGTTGTTGGTGCGGCCCTCGACCTTGATGCGGTCCTGGAGGAACTTCTCGAAGGCAGCGACATCGAAGATCTTGTCGCTGGCAGGCTGAGAAGCATCGATGATGTACTGAAAGATTAGTTAGCGATTGCTGTGCCCGTGGCGCGCATGGAGTCGATGGTGATCGCATCGTTGTCGGGTTCGGTTCGATTGGATTGGATCGGATTCATCTCGGATAGCGTACCTTCTTGGTCTGCTTCTGGGCCTTGCCCGACTTCTTCTGTTGAAAATGACCTTAGCCTACTGCATTCTTTTGGCGGCGCCTCTCGAAGAGGGCCTAACAGCATAGCGGTGTCATGTACGTACTGCCTGAGGAGCCATTGCGAATGGAATGGATTTGTGTGTTTTGAGGAGGGACTGTGGTGTTGTGTCGCAAAGAAGTCTAATCCTGCGCTTGAGAGGGGGGGGGAAGGAAAAAGGAAGGGGAAAAGTTGGTGATTTGCTGCCCGAGGTGCAATATTCTGGTGGGTTTTCCAACGATTAGGGCTCTGCACGGATTATTTTTGGTGCGGGGTGGGACTCGCAAAGCTTGGACATGGTCATGTGACCTGCAACAGCATCTCTCTTCGGCCCGTCATGGAGGGAGTCGGTAGACTTTCCCAAGTGCGCCTTAGTTGGCTCGGTTGCCTCACCGGGCTCTTCAAAGTTAATCACCTCTTGAGGCTCGTTGGGGTCGATCTTGCAAGCTCACAGGCTGGAGGAAACTTGTTAAGGATGTTGACCGGACCCCAAAGGTTTCTCACTTGTGCAGCAATTATCAATTTAATCGATGGCACGAGAACAAGAGGAATTTTGAAGTAACCCTACTAAAGCTACCCTAGCTACAGATTATCCTCGTGAAGAACGGGATCAAGTTGCTTCTGGAACTTGGAGAGAAGCATGTAGCGAAAGTCCATGTAGAGCTTGGACAGTCTCAGACGCTGCTCCTCTTCGTCGCCCTGCTCGTGCTCCAGCATCCCAGCTGCAGCGTATCTGTCGTTCTTGAGGACAGGGTCGAGCTGTTTCTGGATGGCCTCGGCGAGCATGTTGCGGTATTGCATGTAGAGCTTTGAGAGGCGAACATACTACCCGTGCTCGTCTCCGTCAGCAAGCAGCTGATCTTCTTTTTCTTCTTCCAGTTCTTCCTCTCCTTCCTCTCCTTCCTCCTCCTCCTCCCCTCTCACTTTCTCAATCTCCTTCTGCTCAGCCTCTTCTTCCTCCTTCGTCTCCTCTGTCTCCTCTCCCGTGATCTTCTTGGCTTGGTCTTTTCCTTTGGACTCCATTACCCCTTGCTGGACCTCAATGCTCTCCTTGCCCTTGCAACCCTGGGGCTTGTGGCACTTGAAAACCTTGAATTGCTTGGTGATCGAATAGACGTGGCTATTATGCCCCCCAGTGTTGTTATTGACACGAGGACCTTCAAGGCCATTCTTGAGTTGTTCACCAATGCCCGCGTAGAGCTTGTCTTCGTACTCGCCCTTGGAGAGGTCAAGGGAGGGCCCGCCACGCTTCTCGTTCTTGGTTGCTGCCCTCTCCTGCTCTACCTTCTCTCCCGCTTCCCTCTCCCTCCTCTTCATCATCTCCTCCCACTCCTGCTGTTTTTTGTTATATTCCTTCACTGCCTTTTCCAATTTCTTCTCCCACTCGCGCGCATCCTTCATCGCGAAATTAGCCTCAGCATTCTGCTTTTTCAAAGAGTTTCTCTCATCTTTAAGTTCCTTTTGCTGTATGTCGTATTCCTTCATGTCTTTGTCGAAAAGCTCTCGCATCTTGGTTGCCTCGCCCATCCTGCTTTGAGCCAGTGCAGCAAGAATCTCCAGATCTTTCTTCTCTTCCTCGCTTCCCTCAAAACTACGACGGTGCATCTTGGGATCCTTGGTTCTATCCCCTTCAGTAGAATCTTTGCCTGCCCCGTCAGAAGCTTTGTCTGCTTTAGCAGAATCTTTATCTGCCTCAGTAGAAGCATCGGCGGCTGAGGCAGCCGCAACACCGGTAGCAGATGGGGTCACAGTGATAGTTGTCATAGTTGTGGTCGGCCTCAATGGACGACCAAAGTCAAAGAAATTGCTGTTTCTACCAGCTCTGATGAAAGGGGTAGCCGTAGTGGAAGACGCAGCGCTGGCGGTTGACGAGACACGGCGGTTTCTAGCCACAGCTGGTGAGGTAGTAACAGCGGCGTCTTCATCACCAGCGGCAGTGGCAGCGGCAGTGGCATTAGGGGGAACAGTAACTCCACCAAGATAGACTGTAGGCATCTCAGCGAGGACACTGTCCAATCTGGTAGAGGCCGACATCCATGAGTTTGATAGCCGTACCATCCATTTGGGCTTGCACGGGACAGCAACAGAGTGCCCGGCAAAGGCAGCCAAGATAACGAGACTGACACGCATATTGGGACCAAAGATGAGTTGAGAAACTGACTTCAGGTAAGAGTTGGAAAACCCAGTCCAGGACTTGGGGCAGTAGAAAGCCCTGGTGGACAATTATATATACCAAGGAGTGATTATCTGACCGAGAGAGAGAGGATTAAACAGAGCATCATGTTAGAACATCAGGCCATAATAAACCAATGGCATTGTCAGCATCGACATCGTCGTGGTGATCTCCTCACTTGAGTATTGTCCAGGGGCAAACAGAGTTTGCCTTATACCGAGTGTACCATTGCCCGAAATATCATTGATACTCACCAATGGCAAAGGGACACTTGAGCACACTATGTCCAAGTTCCCCTCGCAACGGCAAACCCAAACAACGGCAAGCAGAAGCCACCAAGTAAAGAACCGAGATAGGGAGTATATTTCATGAAAATAGCATCATCAATTGTCGTCAATCTATATGGCAATTGTGGCGTGATATTATGCATGTCGTAATCAATACCAGAAGGAGATCATGACGCGTCGCAACAAACCAAAATGCCCATCCCTATCGTCACATGTGCATGATAAAATCATTTGTCGTCATAATACAAAACCGAATCGAGGGTAACCTGTCCGTTCTCTCTGTCTCTTGGTGGCGTTCAAGATTTACTGAATAGCTTCTTGAACGCGCCTTTGATGCCCGATGGCTTCCTATCTTCCTCCTTGATTTGAGCCCTGCGTCGCTCTTCGTGTCGTGCTTTGCGGCGGGTGTCCTCTGTGTCCATTCGGACGTGTTTGGTAGGTCGGGTCTCCTGTTCCTTGTCTCTCGCTCTGTCCTTGTCCCTGTTCCTCTCCCTCTCCCGGTCTCTATCCCTGTCTCGGGGTGGTTCAGGGGCAGGCTCATCACGTGGGCGACGTGAGGATCGGGGGCGTGTCTCATCAGTAGATGGACGAGTGCGCCTGTGTCGCGTCGAGGGGCGTTTAGGTGAGCCCTCTAGCGGGGCTTCCCTTGTTCGTTCTCTGACAGGCTCGGCAATTGGAGGCTCTTCTCGTGGTGGTGGAGTACCACCCAAGTCGCCCTCAGAGTTCTTGACAGCAAAGAACTTCTTTTCGGGCGTAGATGGCTCTTCTCGAGGGCGTTCCTGGGGTTCCTCATACCGAGGCCTGCCGGAATGACTGTGCCGACGCGAGCGGCGATGTCGTCGTTCTGGCTCTGGCTCGGGCTGAGGCTCTGGCTCGGGCTCAGGTTCCCGTGCGGGTTCTTTGCCTTTGCTCTCCGGTACTGGCTCCCGGTAACGAGAAGGCTCGCGCCTTGCGTCACTTTCTTCTCTTGTTCGTCGTTCCGCCCTATCTGCCTTACGTTTGTCGTGAGCAGCCTGCTCCTCCCTTGTTCGGCGTTTACGGCCAGAGCTTCCAGAACTATTGTCGGCAGAGAAGCCGCTATCTCGTCTGGGTGTTCTGGGAGGTGTACCTGGGGGTGCAGCTGATTCAACTGTATCAGATCGATGGCGTCGGGAAGTATGAGCACCAGAAGATCGTCTCCTACGCTCTCGACCCTCATCTTCTTGAGGAAGGCCACGTGAAGCGAGCTCTTCAACCTTGCGAGGTTCGCGTTGCCGTACATCCTCGTCACGGCGGTACCCTCTGGTTCTTGTCTCTTCAGATCCACGAGAGCTTTTAGACTTGGCATCGACCTCACCGCGCGAGTCATCGCGATGACGACTATATCGAGACTCGTCTTCGCGATGAGACTGCCGACGGCGACGACCCTCGTCTTCATTCCGAGGTTGATGAGCCCGCCTCTCGTCATCATCGCGGTGTCTGCGCTCTCGATCCTCTTCACCACGGCTTCCGTCGGAGCGGTGCGGGTGATGCGAGTGTCGGCGCTTACGATGTCTGTCTCTGTCTCTATCGCTGCGCGACGAGTCAGATTCTCTGCTCCTGTCGTCTGCAAACAAGTCAGCATTAGACTTGTGAAGTTCTTCGTAATCATCCTCAAAGCTCCTTCGAGGTGTAGATACAACGGGGAAGTTGTAATCGCTAGGCTCTGTGTACATCTGATGTCCCAGATTAGGCAGATCCCTATCTTTGTACTGGTCAAAAGGCGAGGGGCTCCCTGGAGGGCTCAGTGCCTCAGCTGTGGCATATATGACTACAGCTGCAGCTAACGTGTCCTCGGCACGTTGGATTGACGTCTTCCGTGTTCGCCGCAGAGTACGGGCTCGCTGTAGGTCAATCATGTCGGCATCTGGAATCACGATGCCAGGACTAGGTGATCTTTGGCTATCAGCCTCAGTACTTGAACCAGCCGAGGTAGGGGCTCGATATGCAGCATCTCCGAGCCCCTCGTCAGCGGCAATCGCCGAGTGCCTGAGGTCATGCCTTACAGGAGCCCTAGATAACTCGCCTCCGGCCTGGAAAGAACGAGGTCTAGGAGCTGTTTCACTTTTTGCCGCCTTTGAAGATTCGCCTTCTGTCTCGGGGGAACGATGTCCAAGTTGGGGACGCACTGGCACCTTGACCGGCTCGCTTTCGGCACGAGGGGGTTGAGATCTATGTATAGGCTTGGTATCAACTGGTCGGCTTGCGGCAGGGGTGAATATGGGATCTTTGGTGTAGACTTCTGTGACCGGGCGGACTCTTAACGACCTCCGTGGCCGTTGCTGTTGCGTCAAGAACGTCCGAGGAGGCTCAGTACGGGAAGGACGCGATGATCGTGAGGTGGAGCGAGATCTCTTGGGGCTCTCTGGTATACTAGCAACTGCCTTGCCTTTGTCACGCGATGGGATATCGACAACCTTGACGTCAGGTCGGACAAGCCCCATTGGTTTCACCTCAGCAGCTTGCACAGGCTTTGGCTCTGAACCTAGAGTGTCATCGGTGTCGGGAGTTTTGACCTCGGACAACAGATGATCAGACGCATCTTGCTGGGGTCGTTCCAGCAGTGGCAGGTGTTTACCTCGAGAGCTGTCAGCCGCATCATGGTCGCTAGTTGGTTCGTCATCATCTGAGCTGCTGTCCTCGAGATCTTGAGGTTCATCTCCGATTGCTCTTGTTGCCGCCAATGATGCCGCAGGGACACGAACAACCGGCGACCCTTCAAGCTTGTCGTCATGCGTTGTTTGCTCCTCTTCAGAATCATCCTCAGTCCATCCCGGACCTTGAGTTGTGCTTTGAGCTGTGAACTCATCTGCCCCAACGACCGATGTTACTTCAGAAGGGGGGGCATACCCGGTGCTTTTCGCCCTGCCACGCCTGACTTGATCCGTTTCTCCAGTCACTGGTTCAATCTTGTGCGGTGCAGGAATCCTGTCAATACCGATAGGTGAGATTTCTCTCGAGGCAGGGAGATCATCATCACTCTCATCGTCAGTTGCAGTTGTGTCTGGAATCTTCCGGTCTAACCCATCGTCTGTAAGTTCGGCAATAGATCGGCTCCTGGCAGTTGGTTGGGAGCAAGACGCGTCTGGTAGCTTATCATCCAGGTCATTCCTCAAGGACGCTGGCTCGTCTGGGCTTATATAGTCATGAGCTACACCAGGAGCCACCAATTTCTCGGAGGAAAGGGAGCCATCGGCCGGCTGTGCATCGAGCATGGCGGCAGCAGATGGCTTAGCGCATTCCGGTTCATCAGAAGCAGAATCGGAATCATCATCGTCCTCGTAAGGAACAATGTGTTGTGGCGGAGAAACTTGGCTTGAAACTTCCATATCCACCGCTTCAGCTTCAGACTCGCTATCCGCGTCGTGTAGTTCATCAGGTTCATGAAGGATGGGCAGCTCTTCGGACTCTTGCTCAATTACGGGCTCAGGCGATGAAGATCTGGATAAGTTGTCGTATACTCCAGATTCCGGCGTGGCTTCATTACGAGCAGCAACTAAGGACTCTGGAACAGTACTCTCAGGTGCTGGGTTCAGAAGACCAGGACTCGGGGAGGACGAGCGAGGCTGTCTGTGGGGCAGTGCTCTCCCTTGAGTGTCTGTAGCATCAGACACTGTTGAGGCAGAGTCGGATAGATCCAACTCCTCAGCTTGGCTCACGGCATGATCCACAGTGTCTGAAGACTTCATTTGACGGGCAACCACTGAGGCCTGTTCGGGAAGGTCAAGTAGTGCGGGAGATCCCTCATCACTTGACTGAGATCCACGACGAGCCTCAGTGGCCTCCAGAAGGGAAGCGGGCTCCGCTTCTGGCGGACTGGTCTTGTCGATATGCTGAGTTTGATCCATATCAGACTGGTCTTCATCCTTACTGCCACCGTCGGTTGGTGAATCCTCGCAATGTGCGTTGTTGTCTTTGGCATCTAGGTTTGGTGAGGCATGCTCTGATTCGGAGTCATCTTCGTCTGAGTCAGACATATCCTCCACAGTGGCAGCTGATAAGGCATTGACTGGAGGAGTCTGCTCCTCTTCATCGTCAGGCTCGTCCGCATTACTGCTGATTCCAATTGCTGGCTGAAGTTCAGAACCAGCATCAGAATGCTTATCATCTGAGTCACCCTCAGAAGCAGAGTGATCGAGCTCACTGGTCACGCCAGCGGCATCTTTTAAGTTCAATGCTGGCTCCGAATACATTGCTGTAGCTGGCTCATCGACTTCAGAAGGAACATCGTCTTTCTGGGCGTCGTGCTGGTCAGCTGCGAGGTCAAAGGCCTGGTGTATCGACGGGGATCTGGAAGCAACACTCTGTTGATCGAGATTACTGACGTCATCGTCCATGCCATCATCTGTATCCTCATCCGTATCAATGTCCTTTTGATGAGTATCGATAGGTACGGAATCCGCAGGAGAGGATGGTTGAGGGGCCAACTCAGACTGATCGCCAACAGTCCCATCTGGTGAACTAATACGGGAGATAGCATCGGATCTATCTAATACCCCGATGACCATTTCATCTGCCGAACCAATATTTTCGGGATGGGGAACGTTATCGCGCGCTTCAGTTGGCTTTGCTACCTCTGATGACTCCGGGCGCAGGGCGCGGCTTGGAGGTGCAGTGTGTTGTAAATTCTCCTCCAACATCGACTCGTCGTCCTCAATGGATTCGGCCTCTGAAAGATCAGGCTCCTCATCTTGCTCACCGGGGTTTACAGGACCCATCTTGGGTTCTTGCGGCAATTCTCGCGACATCTGGAGCACACTGTCGAAGTCGGTTTCCAGCATTTTGGGCTCATGAGAAGTAGCATCGGGCGTAGGTATAGCTTGCAACAGTCCTGGAGATGATTGCTCGGTTTCTACTTCGGCGTGGTTGACGCTGTCCTTGCTGTTGAGGGGTTGTCTTTGATGTTCCTCAGCGGCGGTGTGTGAAGGCGCAGAAGTTTCTGAATCATCGTCAGATATTGTCGAGGCTGATGCTGATGCTGTGCTGCGTGCAACGATTATGGGCAGGTCTGGCTCCATTGTCTCTGGCTTCTCATTGCCATCGTGAGTATCATGTGTTGGGTTTGAATCTGATGCTCTGGCCTCAATCTCAGTCTCCGTCTCAGTCTTGGGCTGCTGAGGCTGGGGCCGAGGCTGGGGATGGGGATGAGGATGGGGATGGGGATGCGCTGTTGTAGGGCGTTGCAGGTCAACATTTACAGGCTCTTCAGCGACAGTTTCCTTGACGACGCTCTCTGATTGGCCCAGAGTACCCTGCTCCTGTGGAGTGCCAGGGGTGGGGATTTTAGTGCTATCCTGGGCCTCCGTGGCTGGGGGGCTCGCGGCCAGATCGACAACGTCCAGATCTTGACCCAGATCCTGACCCAGATCCTGATTCAGATCCATTTGTCTCGGCTGGATCAACTCCTCCTGGACGCCATCTAGAATCTCGGCCTTTGATTCTAGGGGTGCGGGAACTCCTTCCGCTGCTGCAATGTTCGTGCTTTGGCCTGAACTTGGCTCTTGTAACCCTGGTATCGTGATTTCTGTGATAGCTTGGTTGTTCTGGTCGTCCCATGCTCCAGCCGCTGGCGGCCCGCTCGGACTGTGAGTGATTGTTTCGAGTTCTGTCTTCTCCTCGTTCTCGTAGGGTCGTGTTTCTTGGTGTCCCTGGGTATCGTTTGAAAGCAACTCCACAACGCCATCGTTCATCTCTTCATTCAACTCCGGGGGAAATCCCAAGTTTTGCGTGAAATCAAAAGGGGTATCTTGTAATGAACCATGTTCCTCACCTTTTTTAACCGGCCTCTTACTTCTTGGAATTGGCCCAAGGGTATCTTTGCTCTCTTCAACCTCCTTCGCCTTGGCCTCCTCCTCAACTGTGGCTTTAGCTGGTTTGCCGTCCTTCTTTTCTGCTTCGGCAGTAGATGCGTTGGCAGGTCCATCAGGCGATTTTGCAGCAGTGTCTTCGGGTTCAGGAGCTGCTGCTTCTTCAGCAGGCGTCTCTTCAACTAGTGCGTCGGGCTCCTGTGCTGCTGGTTTTGCTTCTTCCTCTTTGCTTTCGAAGGAGTCGGCTGGCTTGTCGTCAGTAGAAGCTGCCTGTCCGGCCGGTACAGGAATCGTTTCTTCAGCTGTTGATTCCTTGGGGACAGTTGCATCTTCCGTAGCTGGGGCCTCTTCCGTAGCTGGGGCCTCTTCCGTAGCTGGGGCCTCTTCCGTAGCTGGGGCCTCTTCCGTAGCTGGGGCCTCTTCAGTGGCCGTGATCTCCCTGGACTCCTCCTGTGCATCAGCAGGTGGCGCCTGGATAGGCTCATCTTCGACCGCGGCTGCAGGGGCGGGTGGCTCTTCTGCTGGTTTGACATCACCGTTGGGCTTATCCTCAGGTGTCACAGGAGCACCTGACTGCTTGTCTTCGGAGGGTGTAGCCTCTTCCTCTGGTTTGATGTCAGCGGGTTCAGATCCTTTCTCCAGCTCGTCTTGAGTTGCTGGTGCCTCCTCTGCTGGTTTCTCTTCAGCTGCCGGTGTCTCATTGACAGGCAGGGCTTCTGCCTCTGCCTCGGTGTTATTATCTTGCGGAGAAACTTCAGCAACTGGCTCGGCTTCAGCAACTGGCTCGGCTTCAGCAACTGGCTCGGCTTCAGCAGCTGGCTCGGCCTCAGGGGCTCCATTCGCTGGCTCCTCCTTGGCAGGGTTGACTTCTTCCTTAGGCTTGTCGTCAGAGGGTGTTTCCGGTCTTTGCTTGCCGTCAGAAGGCTCAGTTTCTTGTTTGGGTGAATCATTTGCAGGCTTATTATCGGATGGTTGAATGACCTCCTCAGATTTTTCATCAGACACAGAGGCTTCTGCAGCTGGTTCCTCTTCAGAGGGTTTGGTCTCTTCGCTGATTTTATCAGCTGCAGGAACTCCCGTGTCTAATTTCTCGTCAGAGACCTCAATCGTTGCTTCGTCTGACTCGCCATCGGCCTCGGCCGCTCCGTCGGGTTTGTCGTCAGCAGGCTGAGCTGCTACATCAGATGCAGTACCTGAGGGCGTATCCTTATCACCCGGGTCAGCGCTAACTGCAGGTGCTTTCTCTGAAGTATCAGCTGTTTCCTCTGATTTCTCTTCAGGAGCTGCCATATTTCCCTCTGGCTTTTCGCTAGGCGCAGGTGATTGAGCTGTTGTCGTTAGATCCGCTGGCTTCTCATCAGAAACTGCCGCCACTTCCTCTGTTTTTTCGTCAGCTGCAGGTGTGTCAACAGCTAACTCTTCCTTAGAGGTCATGTCTTCAGCTTCTTCTGGCTTGCTTGGCGTAGATCCATCCACTGTCTCTTGCTTGTCGTCCGTCGTAGATGTATCCTCCGCAAGATCTTTGTCAACAGGACTGGCGTCTTCGGCTGCTTTTTGTGCAGGCTGCACCGCATCCGGTACGTTGTCACCCGACGTTTGTTTGTCGTCGCTCGACTTGCAGTCAGAAGGTGTTGGCTCGCTCACTGGCTGCTCGTTGGTGGCAGATGCCTCGTCAGCCGACTTGACTTCCTCTTCAACGACAGGTTCATCTGATGCTGGTACTGCATCCTTAAGAGCAGAGGAGTTTTCGTCCTGCTTGTTTTCCTCTTCTGTCAAGCGAGCTGGTTCTTGAGCCGTCTCTTCGTTGGTGTCAGCAATAGCTTCATTAGTGCTCTCGACCTCTTTGGGAGCTTCAGGGTCGCTTGCGGATGTATCCTGTATAGCTTTGTCGGCAGCTTCCTCTATAGAATTATCTGCGTCGGGATTTGGACTCGTGCCATCCTCGCTGTTAACCTGAGCTTTCGTCTCGTCGGCATCGGAAGCATCGGAAGCATCAGGAGGGGTTGGCTCCTTAGAATCATCAACGGATCCCTCTTTTGCCTGTGTCTCTAGATCGCCGGCTTTGTCTGCAGCAATTTCAGAAGCACAATCATCAGGAGAACCTCCCTCGGGGAG
Organism: Fusarium nurragi; assembly: GCA_012977755.1. Classification (NCBI taxonomy): domain Eukaryota; kingdom Fungi; phylum Ascomycota; class Sordariomycetes; order Hypocreales; family Nectriaceae; genus Fusarium; species Fusarium nurragi. The sequence continues at coordinate 2,318 of JAALXI010000464.1, read as the reverse complement.
GTCTGTCTCTGCTATTTTGTCTTCCGCGAGCTCGGGCTTGACATCAAGTGCATCAGTCTTCTCCTCGGCCGACTCTGGCTCCTTATCAACGAGCTTGTCTGCCTCGGCTTCGTCGTTCGACTTTTCTGTTGGCAGGGCTTCACTTGTATTATCAGTAGGAGACGCCGGTTCGTCGATCTTCCCTGTAGGGGCCTCAGGAGATGAAGAATCATCCTTGGCCTTTTCTTTTGGCTCCGTAGCCACAGGTTCAGTGCCCCCCTCTTCCTTTGGTTCTGGTTTGTCTGTTTCAACAGGCGTCGGTTCTTGCGCGGCAGCCTGCACAGGAGACTCATCCACTGTGCCCGCACCATCCTCCGACGGCTGTGGTTCGATTTCAGAAGGGCTGTCTTCATCGTCGACTCCATCGGGTGCTGCTTTGGACCCAATCATCTCCGCCACAACTTTGCCATCGTTGGCCTCTGCAACTGTGGCCTTCGGTTCAGGGTCCTTAGCTGTATCACCCTGCTCCTGCTCAGCGGCTCGCGCAGGTGCTTCAGCCTCTACTGGGGTTTCTGAAGGGGCGTCGTGTGGTTCGTCCTTCATATTAGTCTCCTCAACCTCTCCATCACCTGCTGACTCGGCAGGGTCCGACATTTCGTCTGGGACAGTGTCACCCGAAATCGCAGATTCTGGGGTTACTTCAACCTGTTCCACGCTGGGGCTCTCGGCGGCTGGTGCATTATTCGTCAGCTCGTCAGGAGTGACGTCTTCCAAGGATTCGACTGGGATGAGTTCAGTAACAGACTCCTTTTCAGACTTAGTAACATCGATAATCGGGGGATGTTCTGTCTCTGTATTGGAAACGTCGAGTTCCTTGTTACTGGAACTCTCTGCAGGGTTGACTATGCTGGGTTCAACATCAGGTTTAGCCTCATGTGATTCTTCCTTCTCGGGGGGATCTGCGGCTTCGGGTGCGGCCACAGCTTTAGAGTCCAATTCGCTTTCCGTGTTGGCAGGAGTCTCAGTAGTATCTTCGGTCTTTCCCTGGGATTGGATGGCGGTCTCAGAGGAACCGTCAGCCACAGTTGAATCGACAGTGTCTCCACCCTCGGTTTTCTCGTCCTCTGCAGAACATGTTGGTTTCGCAGCCTCTAACTCTTTATCGCTTTCTGCTTTGATGATCTTATTATCAGTCTCAGAATTCCCGACAGGCTTGAGTTCATCTGCTGGCGATTCTTCTGCAGTAGCTTCAGGCTCAGCTTCATTCTCAGAAATGATAGCAGCAGGTTCAGGAACGGGCTCAGACTCGGTAGTAGGCTCGGTCTCCGGCTGCTTCGTAACGGGCTCAAGCTCAGCAGCAGGCTTGGGGGTGGCTTCGGTTGCTAGCTCGGGGTCAGGTGCACATATAGGTGTTGAGGTACCACTTTTGCTTCCCTTCTTCTTCTTCTTTTTCTTGCTCTTCTTCGGAGAAGTGACACCTGCGTCCTCGGCAGTGGCGGTATCTTCTGCCAGTTTAGCCTCTTTGGGAGCTTCTTCCTTAGGAGCTTCTTCCTTAGAGGCTTGCTCCTCGGGCGTTTCTGGTGTTGATTCCGGTTCTTCGGCTGACCTGTCAACAACCACCTTATCTCCTTCAGAGAGTTGGTCTTCCGCGGCCGGTGTTTCTCTATTTGTTGAGGAATCGTCTACCGGGTCAGCTTTCTCTTCGGTAGGTGAAGCAGCCTCATCGTCATCCTGCTTTTCTGCTTTTCCTTCAGAAGTGAAATTGCCGTCTTCAGCAGAATATTGCGTGTCGACGGGAACGACTGGCTCTTCGTCTTCGACAGGCTTGTTATTAACATTGGTTGATTTGGCTGCGTCAACGTCATCCCTGTCGTCAGATCCTGTCTGTTCTGGCTCGCCAGATTCCTCGACTTTGGCAGGTTCTTTATCGTCGGCCTTGTCCTCTGCTGAAGGGGGAGTCTCCCCGCCTGCGACAGACTTGCCCTCAGCTTCGGTGGCAGGTACTTCGTCTGCTGGTTGCAACTTGTCCTCTGGCTCTGGTGTCTTCTCTTCTGGTTCAGACGGTTGGGTTTCCACGGTGGCAGCTTCATCTGCGGGAGCTTTATCAGATTCTGCAGGTGCTTCGGAAGCAGCTTCTACCCCCTCGTCTGCAGGTTTGTCTTCCTTGGGCTCGGCGTCGCCTGCTGCTTTGGAATCCTCCACGGTATCCGGGGCCTTGCTATCATCTTCAGCTTTATCGGCTTCTGGAATAGCCTCTTCTATAGATGGTGCTGTCAGGTTTTCCTCCTTATCTGGAGTTTCATCTGTAGGTTTCGGTTCCTCTGCAGGTGTTGCCTCCT